>JBCJKH010039216.1:0-19320 GCA_039877255.1 Loriculus beryllinus
AGCTGATGGGAAATGCACAGTATATAGAAAAATCTGTAAATAAATACTAAGAAGATTATTATTTTCATTTCACTTTTCAGTGTAGGTGTTAACTTTTATGAATCAACGAAGTATGTTTCTCATTTATATTAATTATATAAAGACATCAGTGTTTGAAGGCATGGTTCAGAGAGAAGAAGAGGATAAAGACTGAACTAGGGGTTATATGAAAGAACTTGATCTGTTCAAGGTCACAGCATCTGAGGGTGCTGAGAGAACTGGCAATGTCCTTACAAGGCCATTCTAAAATCTTTTAAGTTTTGTGAAGACCAGGAGAGAACCGCTGTGACTGAAGAAAGGCAAACATAGTGAGCTTCCCAAAAGCACAGAGGAATGCTCCAGAAAAGTACAGGACTGAAAGTCTCAGTTCATTTTCTCAGAATATCATAGAGAAAATCCCTTTGCAAACCTTCTGTCATTATTTGATGGAGAAGAATGTGACTGTGAACAGGCAGCATGGGTTTACCAATGCTTGACCAACCTGATTGCCATGGACAAGGGAAAGCAAAATGCATAAAAATAAACCAGACCATTACATGCGGGAATTACTCACGGTTTCAATTTCTGATTGTATAAAATTCCATTCTCATGGTTCTATAAGTGCCATTAAATCCCACTGATTTGTGTAGCTTTAGAATAAAGCTATCATTAAAGCTGCCTAAGTCATCTTCTGTGCAGTTACAGCAAAGGAGATTAAACTCTGTGTTGCACTGTATTAGTTCTGCAGTGGGTACCATGGCAATGCAAATTCACTTAAGCTGCTCTCCATAAAACATATACTCCATAGGAACCATGAAATATCAATGTGACATTTATTAAAGGAAAAAAAAAATATTTTTAAAGCTTCTGAGCTGGCACAGATGTGTAACTCTCCATCTTGTTGTATTGTAAAATACTCCTTTTTAATACTTCATTATTCCCAAGGCTCATAGATTATAAGTGAAATTTTACACAGCCATGCTGATATTAGTCACAAATATGACTCTCATTAATATTTTTTCTGCAGTTAATTATGTACTGAAATAGTATGAAATTGCAAAAGCTCAAGACAAGGTCAATCTAATTTCTTAGTGCTGTACAATATATTAATTTCTCATAAGGAGTTCTGAGTTTGAAATCTCAGAGTTTGATCATTTAGCTAATTATGTCATTAATTTACATGCAACAGTCCCTCTTCAAGGACCACCTAATGTTAGATTTGTTTTCCACTGATGCTTCATGTAATACATTTAATCCTAACTGAAGCTCTGGTTAAAATGAGTGTCAAAATCTGATAACACGTGATATCCCAAATGACAAATCTTGCAAACCTTGTTGAATTCAGTTCCATTCTGTGAGTTCACTTTAAAAGTTTCCCTTTCCAGCCATGCCCACAGATGCAGATACACAGATACTATAGCTTATTTACAGCGTTAAGTACCACTGAAAGCACTCAGCTGTGATTTCTTTTTTTTTTTGCTTGCCTACTCAGAGGATTTTAGAAACTCTTTTATTCATGTTGTGCTCATAAAAGAGATTTTTGAGACAAGATATTAATAAAATCCTTAATCATTGCCACAGTATTAAAATGTGAAGTTTAATTTGGGATATCAACTTTCACTCTGACAGTTACCACTGCATCTTATTTCATTAAATATGGGAGGATGAGAAGGAAAATAAAAAAAAACAACAGGTTAAATATTTGTAATTAAAAGAGGTGAGCAAAGTTTAGTTTGTTTGGGTTTTGTTTTCTCTTCCTTTTCTTTTTTTTTTTTTTTTTTTGAGTGTGAGTTGTTAACTGAATCCATTATTCACTTTATCCATAGCAGAAAAAAGTGCTTCTTTCACCTGGTTGTTTTCATTTCATATTGACCTTATTTTTCTTGGAACGAAGACAAGACCAGGTTGGAGAATCTGAATATATTGTTGGACTTCCCTCTAAAAGAAAACAGGATGGTCTTAAATAAAATGCTATGAAGAACAGTATCAGAGACAGAAAATAGAAATGGTTTTCTTTCATTTGAGCCTTACTGATAGATGTCACTGACACAGCACAAGGTCCTAGCAGCCAAACTGAGGCCTAAAAAATTTTTTCTGGTGTCAATCTATTTAAGTTATTGCTTTTTGTTTGCTCTTCTAGTCATACATTCCCAGCAGTAATAGAAGAAATAGAATTGATTTGACAGTCTGAGCTAGGTTATTAGGTTATTAGAAAAAGAATAGAAAAGAAAAAGAATAAGCTAGGAGGAAAATGATGCATTAGGGAGGGGAAAACAGCAGAGCACTGAGCATCATATCCTAAATGAAACTTAAGGTTTAGCTAATTCTCTTTTGAGAAGTCTTTTAATGATTAAACATTTAGTTTATTTACTATTTGGAGAACAAACAGCAGATCCCAAAACTCACTAGAAAAAGTGAGTTTAACCCTGATTTCGGAGCAGTTCACACATCTGCCATCTCACACGGAGGGTGGTGGTGCCCCCTCCTGAAGTACCCAAATGTCAGCACTGGAGACAGAAAGGTCTGCAAGATTACACTTTAGAGGAGCTATGAGGGAACCTGATGCTCCTGATTTCTTTCTAGCCAACCAGGCAGGCAGCCAAATGGAGATAAAAGAACCACTTTTCTATCAGTCTTTTGGACAGGCTGCTTGAAGAGAAGAGTGAATGAGATGAAGAAATCTGGGTAAGCTGTGATGCATCTGTTCTATGTGAATGCTGTTGGAATGTGATCAGAATTAAACTCTGGTTTTGTTTTTGAAGGTAACAAAAAAAAAAGTAGATATCTAATTGTTGATTTCAACAGATATGATGAAGCTGCCTAATATTAAAATTCAGCACTAAACCTGTAGCCCAAGATACTGCAGCACACAAAAGCAGCAGTGTTCCAGATATCAGGCTTCTAACATGTTGCCTTGTTCTTGAAGAGATTTACAAAAATAGGCAAAGCCAGCTTTTTATAACTAAACATATTTACAGTTTATTATTATTATTATCAATTAATAATAATAATTATTTTTTAAAACTTTCAGTAGTATAGAAACACATAATGTTCAAAAATTCCATTTTTTCAGTCCAATGTAGAGGAATAATTACCAAAATAAAAGATAATGAAATTACACTGGGAATTCAGACATTCCTAAAAATATTCCCCTGTAACTAGTTGTCTAGAAATTATCACAAGCACTATCATGTGATGCTGCACATGGGCAGTGGATAACTGTGACAAGATAGTTCTGAAGGAATGAAGCATTCTTTCTGAAAGATTCAGCATAACCTGTGCCCGAAAGCCAATTGACAGAGTTGCTCCTAAAAAGACCAAAGAGAAAGGATGATTCTGATTGCTGAGAACTCTGGAATTTTAATCCTAAATACCTCATACAATGGGATAAGGTCCAGGTGATAAGATTGATGCCTGTACCTTTAAATAATTTATCTTTGAAAGTTTATCCTTGCATTTATCTTTACACTATCTTAGTGCGTATAAATGAGAAGCCTATATATCCTTTATTCCTTCTATAGTGAAGAGAAATATATCCAAAAAGGCAATTCAGATTTTTGGTAATATTACACCCTCTGGAGATACTGCACTATCTTACTTACTTACTTACTTACTGCACTAGCTGCAGGAAAAACCTGGAGAAATGGTGCTCCTGACATAGCTGGCTTGATTAAATGGTTAACCTTAGCTGGAAAGAGCATGTGCCTGTGCATATGGTCTGTAGCCTCTCTATGAGCCTGAGCTGCCTGAAACAAGGCCACCCACACTTTGGTATTTCCCATCATAACCCTGTGTAAGAAGTTATTCAACATGTAACTAACCTGCTTTCTTAGTATGTTTCAATTGTACTGAGTTGTAATAAGCAACCTTAATTAACTGTTTATCAGGTCTTTTTGACCCATAGGTTAAAGAGTGATGAGGAGATATCTGAGGAGTCAGTGTCTGGAGCAGCAGTCACCTCATATCTGAGAAGTTTAGTACCTGTGGTAGAGGAGCAGTGCAGCCAACTCAGCTGTATCTGAAATGGCTGGCAACCTCTAAAGGTCTATGGAGAGCCTTTCTCTTTGCAGGTGAGTGTGATTTTTTTCATACCAATTATCAGTATTTATGAAAATGTTTAAAGTAAAATTGTTATGTGATTCCATATATTTAATGGTTTTAAATAATGGGAGTCTAGGCAGAATGCAGTCTCTGTCTTTTTTTCATGGAGCTAAGCTTTCCAATCACTGGAAAACAGTAAGGGTATGAACCAGTTCCATGCGTGATCAGGGAGTAATCTGTATTTTTTAACTATGCTTCTGTTCTGCGCTGGGGAAGGAAGCGAGTTTGGAGAGAGACAATGCAGAGTAGTTTCTTGATCTCATTAAGAAAGGCTCAACAATAAAAGGCTTAATAAATTATCTGGTTTAGTAAGATGGTCCATAGAAGAATAAAGAGAGCAAGTAAATCTTTTGTCCTTTCAGATGCTGGGCACCCTGTGCTCATCCAGTGTCAGGTGGACCCCAGATGGATTTTCCCATAGATGTCTCCTCGGGCAGAAGTTCCCTTTTTCTGGTCCTTCAAGCTATTATGAACTGTGTTCATAAAGGATGCATGAGAACTTCTTGCTGCACTTCTAGGTAAATGCAAGGACACAGGGGTGGTGTAATTGCAGGTGCTGAGTGGGAGCTGCCTTCAGCCTCCTTTGCTGCCATGAGTTGGCTGTTTTCACAGTGTCCAAGGGATTTGTGCAGCGCAGCACAGCCTGAAGGTCATGATGCACATGCAGCACAGTGCAACACAGCACATACCTGGTCTTATTCAGGTTAACTGTCATGTGAATCACTCACACTTTGATGTACAGTGTTCTCGTGGTCAGGATCATTCCATTCTACCCATTGATCCACCTACAGTGCACCTTTCTCAAAGATATTCTAAATTACAGATTACATTAGTAAACTGTTCAGCTAAGAGAAAGTTGATTGACAGATTGGGCTGTTATCTCTGTCACAACATCCACATACATGCAGCATAGCTCAGCACAGGGCACTCCAGCAGGTTTCCATACAGTGGCTACTCATGCTAGTATATGGGCTTATTGAGCCTTAAGAAAGGCCAATAGAGCAGACTTAACCTGCTCGAAATCAAGGCTCCCAGTATAGCTTCTAACTTTATTTAGATAGAGCCATCAAGTCCTAAGCAATTTTATAAAAAACAATTTCATGGTAAAGCAATTGTGATCAGAGAAATCCCATCTCACATAACCTCTGTGAACATGGAAGGACTGGAAAGCACCAGAACAAATGTGAGCCACAACAAGGGAGGGCAAACAACATGGTGTTAATATTCCATAACCACTATGTATCATCAAAATGTAACATGACAGAAAAAAATCTATGGAATGTAGATCTTCAATTATATGGATAATCCAGCTGATCTCTTCAGTCTTTCAGAAGGAGCACACAAAATCCTGTGTAGCTGTGGCAACCCTGAAATTACCTAGGTTGTGATTTGAGGAGTGGAAGTCTAAATATCTTGAGCACTTCCAGCAGAAGGAAGTATCAGCAGGTAGTGAAGTGAGTGAAATGTAAAATCCACAGTATCATTAATGGATATAGTAGGAGATGTAAAAAAATAGATTTGGAAAATAAAATATGGAATTTGTTGTCACAAATAACTTGAAGTCTAAAAGCTTTAGAATGGATCCTATGAAAGGCCACCATATGTTTTCAGTCTCTACAGTCAGTTTACTTTCTATTTTGCAATTTCCTTCCCATTCTTGGAAATGCTGTGCCTAATGAGTGCTACCAGCTTGTTGGAGCTCCCAGAAAGAATCTTTTTCGAGTCATGAGGGATTTTCTCTGATCTACACAATCTTTGAGAAATAACAGAGGAAAGTCTCATAACAACACTGATCTCATCACCCGTGGATGCATCCTGTCTTGTCCTATGGACTTGTTCTCATGGTCAGTATAAGCAACTAGCCCCTAACTCTTTTGGTATTCTTTCTGGATCTGGAACCTCTACCTAATGATCACTGCAGCCAAAGCTGTCACACTCCAAACTGTGACACGACCTGTAGACCACAAAATGGATGGAGTTGTCCCACCACCATAGTTCAGTCTGATCTGAAAACTCTGGTGTACCAGAAGTGGCCATATCAGGCAGGGCACCATGTCTTGCCATGTTGTCACCAATGCTATACCAAGTCTGGCAGCCTCACTCAGTCTCTAGCAGTGCCTCTGGACTGCTTCTACGCCAGCTGCTACATTAATCACCTGGTTTCTCTCTGCACATTCTCCTCACTAATGCTCCCTTAGACATCATTTAACCAAGGAGCCAAACATGAGCTTGCTCTTCTCCCTGTAAGATCTCCCACTCCCCAGCAACTGCTCATGCTGTCTCAGTTCTTGGCTGCTGTCCCTCACTGTGAATATGGGGTTAACCATATGGACTTTCCTTCCATACTGTGTTCCTTACAGGTATTAGAAGCCTGACATTAAATTACTTTTTTTTAAAGCTAGGCACCAGAGCCAAGATGGTTGTTTTGGTGAGACGAGATAATAATTTGCCAATGCATACTCTAGTGCTGTTGCCTTCACACTTGCTTGAGTACTTATTCTGTAGATAGTTTATATTATTACCACTTGTTTCACTCTCAAAATCTGAGTTAAATCACAGTCTGTGGAGAATGGGTTACTTACTTGTTGAAGAAATCTGTTTCAACAGAAATGAACTGATGTTTCCTCAGCACTGAATCACTGTTGTTTAATGTTTAAAGCTCTGTTTCAGGCAACACAGCCACTTATCCATATGAAAGCAATTTCAGGTGTGATTCAACTTCCACTGAAGCTGACAAGATGCTTTCTTTTTCTTACAAAGTAGAAAACATGGGATTTTGGAGCAACTTACAGTTTTTTTCCATAAAGAGAAAAAGGTCCCAAACATTGTCCTTGCCATTTAAACTATTGGCAGATACAATGTCCCTGTTATGAGTCCACCCTGTACTTTAATCTGCACTAAATATCCATCTAGTTTTATTAGACAGTTGAACTTGTTCAGGAAACCTCAGAACCAGCATACAGATTTCAGTTTTGAAAAAAGAAAAAGGAAGGTTTTTTACCAAAGAAAATTGTATAAATTGAATTACAGTAATTAAAACCATCAGAAATAGATATCTTCAAATTACAGTATAAATTTCTGGTTATTAGTTTGTATTGGTTCAAAATTGTTAAATTACTTATAACCAAATGGTAACGAATAACAATAAAAATGCAAGGGAGCAGAACCCTCCTGAAACCTTATTCTGTAACCAGAACTAAAGTCATTCATCTATGCACAAAAAGCTGTAGGACTATGACCACTGCTATGCAAATAATATTTTGCTTTATTGACAGAATTAATAAATTGTGCACATTTAAAATTCAAACCAGTGATTTTTTATATTTTTTTCCTTGTCCAAACAGGCTTTCCCTCTAGAAATCCCTCCACTGCTTTGTTTTCACAGTAATTTGCAAAATCAGTTCTCCAGAAAATATCTGAAGGGGGTGTACAGATTATTTTAATGGCCAGGTGATTTGAACACATTTTTCACAACTTGTAAAGATACCAGTCTATCTTTTATTTCAACATCTCCATCTACACCCGGAGGTGTGGTGGTCTGTGCATCTGAATAGCACTAAGAAAAATGCATTTAAATGGGGCAGGCTGTTGATGATGATGCATATCTATTATAGTAAACTGAGCAGTGGTTGGCCTGCTCTTGGCCTTGAGGACTGGCCCCTCCAGTATGTTTTATGTTCTTAATCTCCAGACTAGTATGGTAACAATCATGCTGCACACTGGGAGCTTTGCCTGCTTCATGCTAGACCCTGAATGGTGCCTGGGAGTAGTCTGAGAAGAAAGTACCAGTGGATATATGCTGAAACTATGTCAAATGTACTTATGACTGTTTGTAACTGTAGATGATAGTGTGTTGGAGCTCAGGAACATTCCCAGGCATGCTACACATAGCCATGTTTGATGAGTTAGGTGTCATGGCTTCTCTTCAATGACTTTAAATGTCAGGCAGCATTAAATAGTACGCAATACAAATTGCCCATAACTCCCTAAGTGCCTTAAGCGCTATCACAGTTCAAATGCCTAGGTAACCACTTGTAATAGCATGAGTATATCCTTACATGACTTCCCAATGAGTGCCTGGGAAGTGTGCATTTCCCTACTGTACACTGAGCACTCAGCAAATTGCTGAAGGAGATGGGGTAGGCCAGATGCTCACCTATCTGAGAAAACTCACAAGGGCAAGATTCATTCTCCTTGTTAAGCAAGGCGCAGGTAGAGCTCATCCATAATTGTAGATCTCAGGATATCTGTCCACATCTCTCAGTGTCTCCTGACTAGTTGTTCTCCCACAGAATGCCTCAGAGGAGTGATAATTTCATACTCTCCAACATTATGAACGCAGGAAGGGAACTATTCCTGGGCAGACTCAGATTTTCATATGGGAATGTATCTAAACAGAAAATCCACTACAAAGTGTGGCATTTCCACACTTAAAAGAGATATACTACAGCTAAGAATGAGAAAACCAAACCTTATTCCAAATATTTTTGTCATTGTTCTATTCAAGAGGAGGGGTGCTGTGGTCTTGTTTGCTCTTCTCTTTAAGCCCCCATCATCTGTCTCTTTTAATCCTTCACACTGGGTAGTAAAGCGTATCTTAAGCAGTCTCAATGCTCAGCTGACTGATCATTTAGCAAACCATTGGTACATTCTCCCTGCTCTCCCAGAGAAAAGAAAATTAAAAAGCCGAAACTCCATCACAGTGGATTTTTTGAAACAAAACAGCAGTGAAAAGCATTGTAAGTAATTTAATTATCTTTTAGGCTGACAGCTTTAGCTGTATTTAAAAATTACCAACAAAGGGCTTTACATTAAGCCTGCCAAAAAAGAAACAGCAACTAACAGATGTGCTTTACTCTTCTTGGGCTCATCACCAGTGAGGTGCAGCTGCTGCTTTGACTTCGTCTTTTGTGGCTTGCTTTGAAACATTGTACTTTTTTATCACTATACACTAGTTTTATTACCTTGCTTTTTTATAAACCTTAACTTTCTTTTTGACAGCATCATGCTGATGAGCTGCAAGAAGGATGAGCTGCACATCTTGTGGTATGTTAAAATTGTGCCAGTGGTGCAGAGAACAGGTTTAGCCAATATACATGTCTACAGGATGCAGAAGAGTGATGCTCATTTTTAATTAATGTGACACTTCTCAGTGAAAACATGGCAGTTGTTTTATAACCAAGGCAGGAATGTTATCTGGAACACACTGAACATGTTTGTTCACCTTGGAAGGGAAATTAGGGTATCAGATTGTTTTATTTAAGCTGCATTTAGGAGTATAAAGAGACGGCAACTCTGGGAAAGAGATTTGGCTGGCAAAATTATAAAAGTGAGCATTCCTCAGATTGATATTATTCATATTTTAATAAAATGGACTACACACAGACTATTCTATCTATTAGCACATCTGGTAATTGCAACAGTGTAAAATACAGAAGTGAAGACAGAGTAAACTCTTAACATTAAAACAATCCTTAACTTTCTCCAGGAACACAGAGAAGTGTTGGAAACATACTGGAGGACAACTACTTAAGGAACAAATAAAGCTGTTGGAGAATTTTTGCAAAGCAGTCAACAGTTCCTTTATTTTGTTCTGTTGAATATTTTTGTGGTTTTTTTTACACTGTCAGAGATCCATACTCTTAACAGCTTCAGACTAAGCTTGGTATTTTATCTAGAAAGAAGAACATTTTGTGGGTAATGAAAGGAGTAATTACAATTAGCTGTGATGCTGACATCCAATTGGGTAGAATTGTTATTTCATTTAACATCCTTAGCAGAAATGTACGTACTTGATTCTTAGCCAGAAAATGTGAGTCTCATGCTGAGAACTAAGGGTGAGCTCGTACATAGGTCACAGACTTCAGTTAGGTGGTGGATGGCTGGAATGAACAAGGAGAGTCCAAGGGAGCTAGGAGCAGCAAGGAAGGGAGAAAGAGTTGATACAAATACTGAGAGCTGTGAGCAAATTCCTCCTCTTCTCTTCCATACATACTGCCTAACTATCTGTGGTGTAGGAGCAGTGCCAAGACTGTGTTTTCCAGCCTTTCTTCCTGTGGAGGAAGCTCTTAATAGCAGCTGATCCTGAGTAGCAGACTAGAGCAGGGGAAGAGGCGGGGGAAAAGCAGAATTAGAAGAATGGGCTGACAGCCGACAATCCATCATCTTACCTCCTTCTCCACTCACAGAATAACCATTTACATACAGCTCAGCACTGCTTGTTTCTGGTACAAGGGCATCTTCCAGCTCACCCTTAGTTGCCATGCAGTCCTGTATACACAGGTGATTCATAATCCCAGAGTCTGTAAAACCTGTAAGCCAGGAAAGAGAACACGAAAGGAACCCCTCCATACTCTGTTCCTGCACCGGAAAGAAGTGTAAAATCTGCCTTGAGAAGCTGTACTATTTGCTTTGTTTGTGGGTGCGACTGGATTGTGAATATTGTAATGGAGTTTGCTATTTTTCACTGACCCAAGAAATAAGCTCTGAAAAATGAAAAAGACAGATCATACAGTCTGTCCTCCCTGTTACTTCCTCCATGATTTCGTCTGTTCTTACTCCAGTCCACTTGATGAAATCTAAATAACCCATGCTTCCAGTTCTGCCCCTCCAAGGTTAGATCAAAGTCCTCATAGCTCTGAGAAGTTATCCATAAAATTTAAATTTTCTTTTGTTTTAATGAATAACTGGTCTTGCTTACAGGACGTTACCTTTTAAAAAGACTTTAAATATTATTAACATGGAAATAAGAAGTAACTGCAAATTTGAAAGCCAGATGCTGTAAATCCATGTTCATAAAGGTAGTTTTTTGTGAACTGTGTTTCAACGCAGTATTAACCTCATTAAGAGGCACAACATGAGTATGAGATATGAATACTGCTGTCTTCAGTATTTAGATGGGCAGGAATCCAGTAGAATACTTAGCCTTGATACAATGCAGAAGATGCCTTGATACAACACAGCAGAATAATCTCTAGAACCACCTCACTGAACTTTGAGACACCTTGGGTGAATAACACGAAATGCAGCTGGTGGGAAGAGAAGGAGGGAGGGGAAAATGTCTAACCCTTGCTGCTTTTAGGCAAAGAGCCCCACAGCCTCTTCCTTTAGCTGTACCCAATAAACGTGTGAACCTGCTGGTACAATTTAAAATCCTGACCCAATTTCTCGTAAGTGTTTAACCTAGGACTAGGAAGAACCAATTTTAGAGTGTCTCATACTGCTTTCTTCAATAGCTCCTAATGACTGCCTACCCTTAACTTATTCTGGTAGCTACTGTGAATTCCTGTTTCAGGTGTCTAACTCTCAATCAGGCAGAAAATGCAGGCATTTGGCAATTGCTAATTCCAGGACTACAGAAATACAGATATATTTTACACATTGCAATATCGAGTGTTAGTATACTGACAATCCTCTTTGACCACCAAAATTGAATTTGTCTTGTATAACTTTATTGCATTAAAGTTTTATTCTAGTGTGGATATAATTAATAGTGAAAATCCATCTCTTTCACTCTATGATGGCAAACCTGCTTGGAACAGGGAAGTGTATAAGAACATATACCATATATAGCTATCCATTTCTTTTGTTTCATTAAATAGTACATCATTACTTATTCTAACTGAGGAACGCTCACTTAATAAATTAGTTGACCTATTTGGTCACATTTTCTGCCTGTTGAAATGCCACAAAGAGATTTCAGTTTCACCATAAATGAAAATAGATATGTGTATACCTATAAAATGCATGGATTCATCCTGATTTATTTATTATGGCTACTCATTTCTTGATAATTTATTTTTGAAACTAGCTTGATTTTGGCTGTACTTTAGTATTTCACATAATGACTATGTGAGATTAAGATTTCCAGCTTAATACCTCAAAACAGAACATGAAAATAGTCATATTCAAAAGAAATAATTAAGGGAAGGATTAGGTAAAGGGATGCCAAAAGAGACAAATACTGAATTCCTCTTCTGAAAATTAAAAATAATCCGATCTTGCTTTGCCATTTAAAAAAAAAAAAAAAAAAGCAAAAAACAAACAGTATAAAAGTTGATTTAATCATAGTTTTTACACACATATGTGTTGAACAGCAGCTTGATGACTGAAGAGACTTGCTTTTAATTGACTAAGATAGATGAATATCCTCAGACTGGAAGCTGAAACCACACAAATCCAGGCTCTATTCACTACACACATTTTTATTGTAATTTTCTATAGAAACAGCTATTGAAAGGTTATGATGGCCTCCTTAGCACTTGAAATTCTGAATATTAAATTGGATATTTTTTGAAATAGCTTTTCCAAAACATTCTGCTGTGGTTTTAACATAGTTATTTGACTTGAAGTAGGAATTCATTCCAAGAGGACTTATTGGCTGTGTTTTGCTAGTCTTTGAAACAGGCTACTGCAATGGCTCTTTCTGGTTTAAAATGCTGTCAATAAAAAGGTTAAGAACTGAACAGAATGACTTCAGTAAGCTTATGTGAAAACTTATCCTGATCACACTCATTTACTAAATATTATGGCCACATTTTGAGCACTCAGATAAAACAGCAGAGAATAGGTTCAATGAGGAAGACTTGTCCTGAAGAAATTTTCTTAGTATTTTGATCCTTTGCTCAAGAGAACTGAAAGACCCTTACTGAATAACTTAACATTCTGGTAATTTAGTATGTGACCTATGTGTGCTGCCTGCTATTATTATTAATGCTGATATTAATAATTTGTAATTTTACAGTATATATAAGCCCTCACTCCTAGACTACAGATCCCATGTGCTGGATGCCATTCAAATGCAGATTTTCCACTCACAAAAACTCTGTGAAGGGACAGGTCTCCGTCTTGCTTTGTCTGCATAACAATACCACTCTGTAAAGCAAAGCCTATGCCTCATCCTGTTTCTCATTGAGGCTAAGTAGATTTTATTAGCCATGTCCAAGGCCCATAAAAAAGAAAATCTGTTCCTACTGCTTTTAATTTCATACTGTACAATAGAACTTTAGATCATGGAGGTCATGATCTCCAGGACCTCATCTCCGGGGTAAGCCTGGTGATAAGATGTAGGGTGTTCCTATTTACTGAACAGGAGCCACAGAGCTGTACCGCAGAGTATAACCTAGATTAATGCAGCAGAACACGCTGTTTGGGAAGTTTAAAGCATATGCAGGTTTGGATATAGGATTTCAGGAAGTGTACCATCCAGAACGTGAAACGTGAGGTATGCCTCTGTATTCGCAGAATGCATTAGAAAAATAAACACTTTTAGAGTTTGATATGAACTTTGCTTGAATGAAAAGGTAGAACACATTCTCCTCTTGAATTTCAGCTAAACCTATTCAACAGTCTAGTTAAATGGTAAATGTCTTTGTTCAAATCCCTTCCCCCTTAAAGGGGACTAGTTCATCATATTTCTTTGGAAAGAAATCACCTTGCTACTTTAAAACCCTGTGTTATCTAGTGAGATACACGTGTTTCTCGTTCAGTGAGTCAGTTCTTGCAATGTTGAGTACACAAACTGCATGTGAGACTTCAAAAGGTAAAATGATTAGGGAGTGTACTAGGCTACAGTGATGTCTCCATGAAGTGTAGGTTGGTTTGAAAGATACTTTAAATATCCATTTAGCATTGCTTACTGGTCAAACATGGATATTTGATTCAGAGAAACAATTTGTTATTTATGAATGTCAGATTACATGAATATTTTTAATATAATTTTTGACACTAAGGTTTAAATAAACATCAACCTAAAGGTATGACCGAAAATCCTTGTAAGCATATAAATAAATGTCATCATCCAAGGTACTTCAAAAAATCAGGTGAGCTATTACAGCACCAGTAATGAAATAGGAGATTTAAAGGAAGCATTGCCTATAAAAACAGTGCATAGGCTATTAGAATTACTTAGTAAGTGTCTTTGTCACTACAAAAATTCATAGTATCATAGAATGATTTGTGTTGGAATGGAGTTTAAAGACATTCCAGTTTATTAAAGAAATCTAAACTGTTAAGTAAACTGTGATTTTGTATCATGCTCAATATCTTTTTGTCGTATTCAACATATGAACCAACATAGCTCCTTCAACAGCTCTTTCATTTGGGCCACCCCTGGTGCTGTGGTCCTCAGCCTCAGATCCAAGATGCCTTTTAGGTTTGGGTTAGGGTTCAGAAAGCCTGCAAAGCGTACAGCTTCAGGGGTGGTGGGGCTGCAAAAGGCTTGCCAAATCTTTTGGTCCTGCTTGAGCATGTCCAGGGAAGGGCCACAGATATGTTCAGGGGGCTGAAGATCCTCTGCTGTGAAGACAGGCTAAGAGAGTTTGGCTTGGTCACCCTGACAAAGAGTGGCTCTGAAGACACCTTTTAGGAGTCCTCTAGTTCCTAAAGGGTTCCTACAAAAATCTGGAGAGGGACCTTTTACAAGGTCATTTAGTGACAGGACAATGGGGAATGGTTTTAAACTGAAAGAGGGGAGATTTAGACTACCCATCAGCAAGAAATTCTTTAATATGTGTATTGGGGAGACGCTGAAAAAGGCTGCCTAGAGAGATTATAGATGCCTCATTTCTTGAAGTGTTTGAGGTCAGGTTTTATGGGACTTCGAGCAGCGTTGTCCAGTTGAAGGTGTCCTTGCCCATGGCAGGTGTTTTTCAACTAAGGTCACTTCTGATCTAATCTTTAACGTCTCTTTTTAGTACCAACCATTCTATGATTCTATAGCTCTTTTGATCTCATTGCACTTTCTTTTGAGTGGGGAGTATGTAAAACTTTCATTCTTTACTTATCCTTTTTAGCACAAAGTGTGTATCGTAATAAATGACCAGTGTACTTACATTGTTTGCTATAAAGCAGCGGGATTTTCTCTATGTTGAAAGCAACAGCAAGATGGAGACAAGGCTCTATGGGAGATTCTAGGCTTTGAATTATCATGTATTTGGAAATACTCAATAATGACTTGTGTGCAAGCTTCTGTAAAGCTTTTGTGAACGTTCTAGGTGCAACATAATATAGCATATTCAGTCCTCTGCTCATTATAAAAGGGTATAAAAGGTTGAAATTGTTGAAAAATATGAAGTTGACTTCCAAACAGTTCCTTTTCAGTGTATTTAAAAGAGAAACGTATGAAATGTCTTTAAGTATTATCAAAGCAAAAATTCGTCTGTTCCTTACACGGCTGCTGTTAAGTAATCCAAAAAGAAACAATATAAGAAAAAAAAAAAGGCAGATAGGTAACTATATTTGGGTAATCACATCCGTAATTTCAGAAACATTCATAATTGCTAATTGTTTATTTCCTTCTGTGTTTGAAAAATATTGCTTCTGAAATAAATGCTAATGCAGGATTCATTGCTAAGGGAAGAGATACTGGCTGATCTGAAATAAATCTCTCTGAGAATCCATCTCTTTGCAGTGATGCTTACAGTACTGACTTGTACTGTTCACAGAGCTGGTGCTATTTGCAGGCTATGTAGGCTTATGTTCAACACTAGAACTTTAAAAGGCAGAATTCCAATGTGCTGTCATCTTGTCCAGTGCAGGAAAAAGAAATAGTATCAGATAACCTTTAACACTGCAAGAAGTGATTTCACTGTTCCTTACTGAGGTACAGGCTGAACTTCTCATATATTCTAGGGACCCTTCACTCTCAAGCTGTCTCTGGACAGGACTAATTTTGTTTCATTATCCTTAGATCTGGTTCTGTTGACATCCTGCCTTTGAGCAAAGGTTCAGCTGTGGGCAGTGACCCTGCTAGGTGGAAATGCATCCAAAGTCAGCAGGGAAGCAGATGGCAGCAGATTCTCCAGGTTGTGATAACCATTAGTAACTGTCACTTTTCAGCTCAGACCTTCGTAGTTTTCTGGTTCCAGGTGGCTTCATTTAAGCATTTGGATTTAGCCCTTATTCTTGATTGCCAAGGTTGCTGGTTATCTCTCAGGATTGTTGTGGGGACCAACCCTTTACACGAAGGGCTTGGGTGTCAGTTTTGATGCTATAAAATGAGTTCCCAGCTGGGAACCTGATGACACCCATCATTTTCCTCTGCTTTGTGCCTGGAAGGCCTTTCTGTTTCAGCAATGGTCTCAGATAAGAGACAATTATCAATTATCTCCCATAAATGGAAAGGATAGAAAATGCTCCTATTGCCATGTCTTCTTCTCTGCTGAGAAGTGGTAAATGAGAGATGAGACTTTCAAGCCACCATGTGCATCAGAGCTTGACATGCATGGTGGGTTTGCCTTGATGACTCCAGAGATGTCAAAATAGATGTTTAAGATCTTAGCGATCAAATGGTGTGCACACATAACAAATTAGGATTTAAACCCAAGCTGTGACCTACTGTAAGTATGTTATAGTAACAAATACTATAAAACTACACATATATATAAATAGTTATCTAAATTGTAACACTGCACAGTAAGATAGCCTTTAGTTCTCATTCAGGGCTTTTCCTTCTAATGTTATTTTCTTTATTTCTTGTTACCTCCACATCCTTTGTATGTTTTCTTCCTCATACATGAGCTTTATTGCACATTGAATCCTCTAAGTATTCACTTCCCCATACCCATTTCATCAACTACACCTCCAGCCTTATCTCGAGCTCTGTTTTTTTAACAGTTTTGTTCATCTGTTATTTTCTCTGTCACTGTATTGTTTTCTCTTGACCTTGACTTGCAAACCCTCTGTTTTCAATAGAAGAGTATTTTGGAAAGTAGCTTTCACACTGTGACTAAGCTGTCTTACAGGAATTGTTTTTCCAACATAATGTCCTTTGACTGTGGGATTATTTTATATTCCTGGAGTGCTTCCTTGCCCACCCCTCTGGTTTCTCTCTGCTCTGATACCATCCGTTTTTAATGAAGATTTTATGCCCTATATCCTGTTTGTTTCTTTCCATCCTGTAATTGATCATTATTGCATTTATCCAAGTAAGTATCAGTGACAAGTGACATCCTGAGGTCAGTCACAGAATCTCTGATTTCCATTCTTCCACTGTCTATACCATTGTCATAGTGTTTCTGCATTCACTTTCCAAACTATGAGTATTATTCTTTTCCTAATGTCTACATACACTTACACTTTGAGAAGTTTGACTATTTTAATACCTTTCTTGTGAACTTCTCAAGAATTACCTTACTGTCAAGTGGTGGATTCTGCTCTTAGTTTCAAACACAGGAAATCACTTTAGAGTTCAAATCGCTATCCCTTTTTTTTGTGCTGCAGATGTATTCTCCTCATGCCGTATACATTGTCAAGGTGTTGGTAAAGAAATGGGAAGCAGTTGCTATTTTCCATAGATATACTGTGAACTTCACTTCTTTGAATTTCATCCGGTCAATTTGCAGTAGATTATCTTTCCAGAAAACTTGTCCTATTGTCCTCACTGATCATTCCGTACAAGTGTTTTGAGGGGGGTTGTTCTTTGCAGTTGTCCTGTGTTGAAAACCACTCTACTACTTTCAGGTTCCTGTCCGGTGCTTTTTTTTTTTTGAGGTAAACAAAACTGGAACTACCGCATTTCAGTCAGAAGATCAGTGAAGATAATTTTTCTTAACTTCAAGATAAAACTATTCTTACAGTATGTTACAGTATTTTGATCTCAATTCATCATTTTCAGCCTTTCTTCACAGGGAGACAAGGCAAGTACATAGTATTGCCATCCTGTTATTTCTTCCTCCTACAAAACATCTATTTCTGCTGTATGTGGCAGTTACCATTGTTTGTCCCACTTTATCTCGATTAAAGTAGTGGGAGGAAAACATGTGTCCTGGGGAGCTGGTGTCTATATAGCCTTTTTTCCTATTAGGCTAGTGTGTGGGTTGCACCTGAAGTTATAGCATGCTTTCTTTCCTCCACTTGAAGGTCAATAGGACTGCCTGATTGTTAAATAACATGTGTGTCTGCTACCCTCATGCAGCTCAAAATCACGCTTCTCACAGGGGAAGAAGATCAGAAGCAAATTGAGTCTGCTTTATTTTTTTTTTTTTTTTGTCTGTCTTTTTGATGAAAAACAGTAAATTATTATAGTAAAATTATATTACTCTGTCATAGAATCGTACACTCATAGAAGGGTTTCGGTTGAAAGGGATCTTAAATATCATTTAGCTCCACCCCCTCTGCCACAGACAAGGACACCTTCTACTAAACCAGGTTGTTCAAAGGCCCATTCAGTCTGGTCTTGAACACTTCCAGGGATGGGGAATTCACAACTTTTCTGGGCAACTTGTTCCAGTATTTCATCAACTTCATAGTGAAGAATATTTTCCTAATACCTAATGTAAATCTACTCTCTTTCAGTTGGGAGACATTATCCCTTGTCCTGTCACTACATGCCCTTGTAAAAATTCCCTTTCCAGATTTCTTGTACGCCCCCTTTAGCAACTGGAAGCTGCTTTAAGGTCTCCTTGGAGCCTTCTCTTTTCCAAGCTGAACATACCCAACTCTGGAAGCCATTCCTCATATGGGAGGTGGTCCACCCCCCAAGCATCTTTGTAGCCTTCCTCTGGACTTGCTCCAACATGTCCATGTCTTTCTTATGTTGGGCACCTCAGAGCTGAACGTAGTACTCCATGTGGGGTCTTATGAGGGTATAATAGAGAGGGAGTAACCACCTCCCTTGATCTGCTGGCCACACTTATTTTGATGTAGCCCAGGATATAGTTGTCTTTTGGGGCTGCAAGCCCACACTAGCAGCGCATATTCAGTTTTTCATCCACCAATAGCCCAAACTCTTTCTCTGCAGAGTTGCTCTCAATGGCCAGTATCCATGTTTGGCCCTGACCCAATCGCAGGACCTTACAGGCCCTGTTGAGCTTCATGTGGTTCACATGTGCTCATTTCTCTAGCCTTTCAAGGTCCCTCTGGATGGCATCCTTTTCCCCAGTGGTACGAACCACACCACACAGCTTGGTGTCATTGGCAAACTTGGTGAATGTGCACTCATTCCCACTGTTCATGTTATCAACAAAGATGTTAAACAGTGCCAGTCCCAATACTAACCCTAGGTCTTCCATTTTTCCCATTTTAGAAATGGAGGTTATATTTCCCCTTTTCCGGTTAGAGGGAACTTCACTGGTCTACCATGAGTTCTCAAATATGGTGGATAATATTTTAGGAACTTAGTCCACCAGTTCTCTTAGGATCCATGGATGCATCTCATCAGGTCCAATGGGCTTGTGCACGTTGAGGTTCCTCAAATGGTCT
>JBCJKH010039221.1:0-10584 GCA_039877255.1 Loriculus beryllinus
TGGTGTCTTAGCTGTTATTCTATTTCACATCTTACTACGTTTGCAACATAGCTCAAGAAAATAGGTGAAGTTCATGGAAAGGCTTGTTTTCATTCTACACTGGAGCAAAATACTTCTGGATCTTTTTTAAATTTTTCATGTGAAAGGGGATCAAGTCTATTTCAGAGTTACTAATAACTTCATAGCTGAGGAATCACTAGCTTCATAGCTGGGGTTTCACTAACTTCATAGCTGAAACAATTGTCTTCTTGATTCAGAGTTTTCTCTGATGCTGGACAGACATTTAAAGCTAAATTTTCTGTAAATCACTCATTAAATGGCTATTTTCAGTAGATTTTGTTCTTGACCAGAACTATATTTTTTTTACTTCAGAAGCCTGATGAAAGAATCTAACACCACCAGCAGTTTCTAAGAAATGTTCCTATTTCAGCCAACTGTTATTTCCAGTTTCATCTAGTATGGGGA
Source organism: Loriculus beryllinus (assembly GCA_039877255.1). Taxonomy (NCBI): domain Eukaryota; kingdom Metazoa; phylum Chordata; class Aves; order Psittaciformes; family Psittacidae; genus Loriculus; species Loriculus beryllinus. The sequence continues at coordinate 466 of JBCJKH010039221.1, forward strand.
ATTAAAAAAGACAGTTTTCCCACAAGACAAAATGCAGAGGTAAAGAAGCCTTTGTATGGGGTAAAATGTAAGAAGTATTCTGTTAGACAGGGGTTTATTTGCATTTTTCAAGTCCAAAATGCGACCAGTAAAACTCAAGATTTTAACAGCACTCCATTATTTCAAGAAGCAGACTTTGAAAGAATGTGAAAAGTTGCTTTCTATTCTTTATTTGCTCTTCTAATAAAGTCTATAGTTGTATAGCAAGGTATTTCAGTTTCAAAATATTTGTCTGATTTTTTTTAATGGACTTTTCTACTGATACAACCTCAATGGCAACTTTCTTTTTATTTTGCTGCTCTACTTTAAGCAGCCTCCTCTCCACTTTAGTATTGCCTTTCTTTAGTTCAGCCCTACACTTCTTGCCCATATGTTTGGTTTGTTGCTTTTAAACTCTGCTCCCAAAAGGATAAATTTCAGGTTCTAAATATTTTTTCTTTGTATATGAACTTCTTAGGCAACTCTAATCTTTTTACAACTTTCACCTCTGTGTTTGCTCCTTCTCTATTTTATTGTTACATTTCACTGTGAAAGGCTGTCACACTACATGGTATTCCATGGGTGCCTTAGCAGTGCTGAAAGCAGATGGCTTCAAACATATCTAATCTCAAATTCAGTACTACTCTTTAGATTATACTTCCTGTCATCACTATATATGTGATGGTAAAAATGGCTAAATGTCAAAGGACCAAATCCTTATCCAATGCAAAGTGGATGAATGAAATGAATGTAGCTTTATAAATTACACTAGCTCTAGCACCATCTTTGTGTCATTTGCATTTTGCTGAATAGAGTTAAGAGCCCAGTATTTGTAACTAATGGAAAATGGTATCTAGGTGTATGAGCTCAGTTAATACAGAATGGTGTCATCAGTAATTTTTATCTTCTGCAGGACTGACCCTGAGCTTACAAAAAGTGTGCAGTATAGAGAATATAGGGCTTTCATATGTTTGTTAATTGAAAACTTATACCTGTGAAGTATCCTAAGTGAAGGGGACACATGTTGATGGGGCATACTGAGATGCTGATTAGTAACTCTGCTGTATGAATGTAACTGAAGAAACTGCAAATCTTCAGAGCTTTGGGAATCATGATAGGGTTACAACTCAAACACACTTTCTGCTTCATGGAAGGATGAGAAAAGAATGAAGTAAAGAATTTTTGCAGCTTTTGTGCTAGAAACAGACTACAAAGTGTCTGAATTTCCAAAAATTTAAAGCTGCAACAGAATAAGCTACATTTTGTGCTGTCCATGTCTTTCATTCTCTACATATTGCAACCTTTCTAAAGGCAGAAGCTAAAGGGAACAAAATCTGATATGACCTATTATTCTTATTACAGCTGCAGCACTTTCACAAGGTATATTGTGGGTGATATAGACAAGAAATTCATAATATGTTTGTACCACATGGGCTTTCACACTTTCCCACTAAGTCTCTCTCTGTCTTTTTTGTTATGCCTGATGAGAAAAATCTCTTCAATACATCAGCTATTAAACTTAATAACCATGCAAAAATTGACTGTAAAAATGTCAACAGCATTTTATTTGGATAGTCTAAAACCAAAGGGAAAATAGGATTTTTTCTTCTTTTTTTTTTTCAGTTGTTGGTATAGTATAACAACCTTCAGCCAAATGCTTGACACAAAAAAATAACGCAGGATTGAGACTACATGCTGGCTGGATTTTGCACCTGATGACTCGCAGCTTTCCTATGATATTAATCACCAAGCTTGTTGCCTCCTGTATTTAAAAAAGTCACTGTGAATGCTCTAGAAGAAATATTCAAGTAATACCTTGCAGATGTTCCCATCAAAAGTGTCCAAGCTTTTTCAACAGTGAATGCAATGGTTAGAGATAAACTAAATGTTAGGAACCCATAAGCTCCAAAACCTCTATTTCAGTGCGAAAGTGAGAATAAACTGAGTTCACCCAGTGTGGAATCATTATCAATATTGTTTTCCTTTCTAGGTATTTTTTTCTCTGTAAGGCTTTTTAACTATCAGGGAAATAAAAGCTCCAAATTGAAAATTTGCTTAGCTTTGAACAAACATGGTTAGAACTAAAGATACCTTTCAAACTAAATCCACAAAAACATCCTCAGTTCACTTGAAGCAGCCATATTTAGAACTCAGTATTCTTGGAACTTTCCTGAATCCTTATAAAAAAGTTAATATGGTGGGCAAATTTCAAGTTCTAGGAGCACAGCTGCTAGTACTACCACATCACTGTTCTACAAAACTTTAGTCTCAGGATGCTGCAGCACTCTAAGACTTTTAGAACGTCTGGGTTTTATTAGCAGTAGCAGTGTGTCTGTGCTTCTGTTTCCCATAGATTTTTTAGATAATTAGGCATTCTGGAGAAAAGAAAGAGGATCAGAGAAAGGAAATTTACCTTCCAGAAGAAGATGCAATGTGAATCCATGGCATTATGAATCGCTGGCATGAAGCATTGTTGTTGCCCTGCTGGCAACAAGGTACCATGCATCCGCATGGAGGAATGCGAAGAACTGGGATGGTTCAAGAGGGATATAGAAGAACTAATGGGCATGCAGGACATGAATTAGTTTTGAACCCCTATAATATTTTACACTTAAAGAAACCACAGTGCTCAGAAGCATTCATGCCTATCCACATATAAAAACCCCATTTATATATATTAACTGAGAAATAATTGGATCTGAGCAGGACAAAACTAAAATCACACATTTATCTTAAAAACAAATGTCTGATCATCTTTTAATACTTAAGTTATTCTTGGTCCCAATATCCTTTCCTCAAGTGGTAGGCAATGTTTCAGATGTGATTTTGTAAAGTAAAAGAGAAAGGGGGAGTTTACAGCCTAAACCAGTCTTTCTGAGCTATACCTATTTCAAATTTAATTTGGAGTTTTAGAACTGACTTTCATATTCATCAAGACAGTGAAAAGTGATTGTTTTAGGAAGATATGTATCATGCTTTACATTTAGCTTGAAACATCTCTTGAACTGTGGGCAGAGACGAGATTCTCGGTCTAGTTTGGATGGGATGTCTAACTCTTAGACAAGGTAAAGTTAAATGACATGATCTACTGCTGCCATGAAGGAAGTCTGGAACTGAGCTCTCTCCCTCAGCATAAAAGTGTTTCCTACACATAAGATAATTTTTTTTCCAAAGAGTATAAGCAAGAATACTCAAGAAAATGTGTCTGATATTACCTGAAACTTGAAAGCTTAACTTGAAGTGAACACCTATCTTACCATTATTTTTTACATGGGATTTTGTGTAGTTTTTTGTTTGTTTGTCGAGGATTTGTTTGTTTGTTTGCAGTTTGGTTTTTAGTTTTGCTTTCATGGGTTTTTTGTTTGGGTTTTTTGCTTGTTTGTTTGTTTACTTGTTTGTTTCTTTGTTTCTTTGTGGTTTTTTTTGTTTTTTTTTTTAAGACAGAAAGAATAATACTAAACATAAAAAGATCGAACTGATCACCCCAGGATCTGAAGCTTTTCTTAGTTTTTGCTGTTCTTTAAGAGGAAGGACACTTCTTAGTTTTTGCTGTTCTTTAAGAGGAAGGACACTTAGGAGGGATCCATTCTTTGCAGTTCCTAACAAAGTGTGAAGGTAACCCTCCCAAAGTCTTTATAGAGTAGCGAATTCGTGTCATATTTTATACCACAAAGCTGAAAGAGATCCCACACTGTATACTACAGTCCTCCCTTTGATTGCCTCCTATATTTTTAGTCTCTTACTGTCCACTATTCACTTGCTATACCTGTGGGGAAAAACAAAATAAAAAAGTTATCTTGGGCCAATTTTGTTCATGGGAATAAACTTGAGATAAGTCATGCACATGCAAGTTCCTTTCTTTTCAGATGTAGTACATTGACTCCAAGGATTTGTGCAAATCTGCAGTGGAGAGATACCTCCACCAGAAACATAACAATTAGAACAAGGACACGTATTCTGGGTAATTAAATAGATCATTCTATATATTTTTTGAGATGTATTATCTCTCCATGCAAAAATTAAAACCAAAAAAGCTTTGTTTGTTTCGCTGGCTGTTTTAAATATTTATTTTTCTACATATCATTTACTTCTTTTTCCCTCTACTTCTGCCTAAGAATATAGAAAAATGTTTTTCATTACCTTTCTGCAAGAAATTTCTTGCATATACTATCTGCTTAAAATAAAATAGATTATTTTTCCAGAGCAGTCCATTTTTAAGCTTACATTAAATTAATCCGTCAAAGCAAATAAATCATTTTTGTCAGAGACAAGATCTTTAACGGTGAAACTCAGAATGTGCTATAACTGTTAAATTAATGTAATGCAGAAAGAATTATACTGCTTCAGTTAGAACTTTTCAAGCCTTTCCTGCCACACAGCAATTAACAATACACAAATCATTACTGAAGGAAGTCAAGTGTCTTTATTTCTGTCTTAAAGTCAAGGAGATAAGTTCAGAGATGCACAGCACTTTTTGCACAATGAGGAATAGTGTTAAAATATTACAGCGCCATGTCCAGGTTTTAATCACCAGACTGTCCCTAAAAAGGAAACAATTGCAAGCAATAATATGAATTCTTCCTCTTGACATACTTTGAAGATAAGAAAAAGGTCCAGAATGCAGGGGAAATGGAGGCAGTAAACAAAGGACAGTGGGTCCCAGGCTCAAGACTCCCCTGACAAGGATGATTCCATGCAGGCATATATGAATGTCCAATTGGTTCTGTCAGTGCTCCTGAGCTCAGATGCTTCAGAACTGATTGGTTTTACCAGCAACACAGGATTCTCATCCCTGTGTGGTGGCTGAAATTTTTCAGGGACAAATGGGCTTTCAGCATGTTCAATTCTAATCCAAAGCGATTATCATGAATTTTTCACTCTACAAACTCAAGGAAGGAGGTGGGGAGGTGTTAGAAGTTTTTCAAACTCTGATATTATCGATCCTCAGGTATTCAGCATATGTCATAACTCTCATTTAGAATTCACATATTCCTTTTTCAACTACGTTTGCCTTAAATGTAAAAAAGAGAAGTCTAAAATACATTTGTTTGAAAGATCAGTTTAATCTTCTTTTTTCTTTTTCTTTTTTTTTTTTTTTTTTAAGGCCTCTGAGGTTTAAGGAGAAAAATAACAAAAAAAAAAAAAAACCAACAACAACAACCAAAAAAATTAAACAGACCAAACAAACTCACAAAACAAAACCCTTTTGCTCTGAAAATAATTTGGTTTACTTGTTGATTCATGGAATTTTGTTCGCATCTTAGAAGCAATTCCAGCACCACTGCAGGATACACTGTGAATGAGCAGTGATGGATATATTTGTCTCAAAGAGTTATCCTTCTCCTTTGACTCCCACTGGCAGAAGGCTGTTCTGTCTTGACTTAATCTGCACTATGGCTTACTTTTCCTCTTGATTCTTCAGTAAAAAAAAGATGTATAATAAAAGTGAACCAGACCTCTAAAAAATGTCATCCTGTGGATGGACAATCAGTTGTAGTGGGGCTTTGCATTGCTTCAGCTCTGGTAGTTAAGGCTATATGATTTTTACTTAATCTAGATATATGAAGGTAAAAAAAAAAAAACCAAACCAAAATAACAGCACCACCACCAACAAAAGAAAACAGCCAAACGAAAAAGAAACACAACCCCCTCCCCAAAAAACGCCCCAACCCCCCAAAAGCAATAACACCCAACATGTTGGAATTCACTGGATTTTTCTCATTCTCTTCTCAGAGAAAACCTGAATGACTAAAAATCCACGTATCTTTTAGTTCCAGGGAAAACCAAAGCTCTGTCTTACACTGACAACATTCATTAAGAGAAAACCATTAAATCTGTTGTGCTGTGAATGACTATTCACTGTTTCCTTCTTAAGGATCCTAGTTGTGATCTTTTATTTCTCATTAAAATGATACTATCTCCTTTCCTAAATGTGACCGGTTTCAATCCTGCAAATGTTGCTAGTATTGATCTATTTATGTCTTGGAGATAATCAGGCTTCTGCATCCAGTGCAGTTTGATTCTGAAAGCATTTTGAAAAGTCTGATCTTCAGCTGGAGTTGACTGAGTTTTGTCTGTACTGATGTTTTCTCCAAATGTTTTTGTCAATTGCTGCTTTCAGACATTTTTGGTGCTTTCACGAAGTGCCTTTAGCTTATTGGTATTTTATTCCTAATTATATGACCCAGCCGTATACTTTCGTTTTTAAAGCACATATATTGGCATCCTGTCAGGCAGCAACTGTTTATACTTAAATTGTTTGGTTTAATGTATGACTTGGCCTTGGCTCCTGTTATCTAGAAGAAATATCGATTCCTTCTGAACCCCATTTTACTCTGTAGTCTTCAGATACAAGCTTGTTAACTGCCCCATATCTTAGTTCAACAACACTGACAGAGTTTGCCTTAGGGAAAAAAGTAGGGTGATACAATCCTCACATGTCGAATTTTGTGCCTTTGTAGGTTACAAAACTAGTAGGAGTAGCTGTTCTTGAGTTGCTGTAGAGGTAGCTTGGTTCACTGACATATCCTGAGTTGTATTAGAAAAAGAAACAAAAAACAACAAAAAACAACAACCAAAAAAAAAAAAACCTAAGCAAACAAAACAAAACAAAACCACAAAAAGAAACAAAATATAAAACAAGCAGACAAAAAACCACAAAGCAAACTTCTGCACTACCTTAGGTAATTGTGGTATGTTTTTTCTTATTGCTACTGCATTACTCTTGAGGATCATACCTATAATCAAATAATACCAGATCAAGTACTTCTGGTCTGTTCTGTCTAAATCAAAGTTATCTTCGGTTTTGCCCTACAGAGTCATTCCCTTTCAGCTCTGATGGTTCCCCCAGTAGGATCTGAAAAGGTATAGAGGATCTGTAAAATATGTAAAGGTGAGGGTATCTGCTTTGTTTAAATTATCTAATCAAGGACCTTTCCAGTGCAAATACAGATAGTAAAGGGTGGGAGCAACAAATGAAACACACAGACACATAGGCCTGATGGACAAACAACAAAGACAAAATCAAAACTTCATCAGTCACAGTAACTGATGGGCTATCAAGAAACTGCAGGCAAAGTGAGGATTTGTGGCCAATAATGATTCAGAATTGTGGGTCCAGGGTATTGAAGGATTGAATGATTGTGCTCAGTGGGATTATGCAGACTCATGAAGGAATGTGCTAGAGAAGGTAACTATAGAAGAAGGGGATGAATAGATAGAAAGAAGTTTTTAGAAAAGCCTTTTCATGTAAAACAGGATCAGTCACAGTGCTTGTCAGACTAAGCCCTGCATGTGATCCCTGTGGTCTGTCCTATTTTACTAAATCATTTAGCTCTGTGTAATCTCACTGTTTCATACATGTGAGTGCTGCAAGGATTATTGCCAGCTACTGAGTGGACCAATATGAATGAACTACGTGCCAGCAACTGGAGACAGACCAGGGGTGTGGGAACGTTGAGCTGTAATGTCAGCTACTGGAGAGACTGGAGTCTTGATGTCGGCTACTGGAGTGTGTGAGGGTCTTGCCCGCAGACACTGAGACAGGACTGATATGTGAAAACCACACTTGGAGTATGAGGTGAATTAGAGACTCAGTGCCAGTGGCTGGAGCAGGACCACATGTCACAGTACATGTTCCTGTTGCCAGCTGCAGGGTAGGAAGTGTTTGTATCTCTCCCAAATTGCATGTGCATGGGAGTGTGTGTATGGGTCATTCACCAACAAACCTCAGGCTGGACTAGCTGGTGATTAGAAGACCCATGGTGCACATAAGAGGACCTGTGATCCCTGCAGGGGTGTCAAACCAATGAAGGGACTTGATGCTACTCAGGGGATGACAAATGTGCACGTGAACCTGGAGAGTGCCATGTGTGTATGCCTTCACTAGTTAACTTCAGTCATCATCAGTCAAAAAAGGAGATGGGAACTCGGCTTATGTTTATGTTTTATGAATCCTGCACAAAAGTGCTCTTGAAAAAGCTCTGTGTCTGTTTATGTTTAATGCGAATCATGTATGTAGCTGCTGTTGAAGGCAGCGTTGCGTCTGTGGCCATTTGTGAACCTGGCACAATTATTGTCCTCTGTGTGTGTGCTGTGTCTGGGATATGTGCTCATACTCACTGCTGGTTCATCCTGCATATTGGAAAACAGCAGCCACATCCTTGAGCTAGGGCAGAGACATCAAGTCCCTGACTGCCTCAGGCACCAGTCCAGTGTTTGGTCAGGAGTAGCCCCCAGCCTTGGAATTCCTGAAAGTGGTAACCCATCCCTTAATGGGAAATGTACAGGAACAAGATTCTATCCCTGTGTATTTGTTTAGTAATGAAAAAACCCTCCAATCATTGCTAATGCTGATATTTACAAAGAACTGAAGAAATTTCTGAATCTGTGGACTTGTTTTGTCTGAATTCACTACTTTAGTGTCATTTTCATATTATATAAAAAAAAAAAAAAAAAAAATAGACTGAAAACTCAGATGACCTACAAGGTCCTGTAAGTGTACATATATATTTCCATTACTCTGAACAGGTCCATGAATATATATTATGCTGTCATAAACTACACGATATTAACCAAAGATTGATTATTTTCCATGTTTCCACTCCTGTGATTTTTTTGGCAGATTCACTTTCTGACTGAATGGGATTGTTGAATGTCAAGGTTGTTAAACCAGCAGTATTATGAAATAGTGAGACTTTCAGCTGTGCTTTAAGTATATACATAAGTTACACACATTCAAGGATGCAAAGAGGTCTTGATTTTTAAGGTTTCTCTTGTATCACTGTTATTTTAACTCTTTTTTTGGATATGGCAATTTATGTTTTAATAAATCAATCCTGGCAAAGCGTGCTGTACTCTCTGTAATTGCCAGATGATTGCCATTTCAGAGAAGGAGAAAAAAGAATGAAAAGCAAATTTTCTCTAAAAATGATGCTTAACAAGAAGATATTGCCTTTGTGTGACAAGATATCTGTGCAGGTGTGGTGAAGCATCTCCCATCCCCATCCCATCCACTAGGCTACTCTATGATCTAAGGAATTCCTATCAGGCCTTGACCCTTGTGTAATTAGTTGGGTAGTGAAGCATCCCTTGGCAATGCCAGGATCTCCACAAAGCTAAGGAAGGGGGTATGACTGTACCAGGAGCTCCTGGCACCTGGCTAGGGTGGGAAACAAGAGTGGGGATAATCATTCACCCCCTGAGAGCCTCAGAACATTACTTTTTGTGGTTGTAGCCCAAGTGGAACAGGGCCATTGTTACTAGAGCTTTGAAAATTTCCAGTAACGACCGATTTGGGTTGTGGCCAGGATGGAAATTTACTGATGACCAAAGCAAATCATCTTGTGACCCTATAAACAGTGGTCTTATGTGAGGTTCTCTGAGCCGTCCTGAATCACAGCAGGCTACGACCAGCATCTCCCTCTGAGCAGGATTCTTTTCTAAGCTCACATATTCTCAAGTTCGTGGTAATCAGAGGACTGTTGCTGAAAGCTGATGGTGAGACCTGGGCTAAAGTCCTCTCATTCCTCAAAGCACAACCTCTGCCCACAAAGAATGCAAGACATTTGATGTGAATATTTCACTGAACTTGAAGGGAATTTTTAACAGGCATACTTTTATATGTCTTTATGATTTTGTCTGTGTGCATGCGCATGTGTGTATAAATTGTGATTGCATGCATAGTAAATCCTATTGATCCACTTCCTAAATGTTAAAACTCATCTTGAAAATCCCATGCTGCTGCTAGGTGAAAGACATGTAAAAAATCCATCTGTGATGAAATACTAACACTTTAGATAATCTAAACACTGACCAAGTCTGTAACTAAGACTAGACCTAGCTCAGCCTAGGCTTTGGGAATTTACAAAGAAAGAGAGTCTATTCTGAAACTTTCACTGTGACTCCGTGAAAGGGTTTCCCTTACCCTTTGTGCCTTTGGTTTCTATTTTTTAGTTTGATTTTACCTAGATTTTTCCCTTGTATGCTTAATGCATATAATATGAGTGAAGCTTGCCATCAAATTCTGTTAAGTTGCACTTTTATAAATTCATACAAAAAAGCTAGTCTTCCTAATTCCTTTGACAGTCATTCTTTGAGCTA
>JBCJKH010039222.1:5183-17563 GCA_039877255.1 Loriculus beryllinus
CAGAAATATTGTGGCTACCATTTAATGGTTTCCATTTCTTGTGGGTCACCTCAGAGTTACCCGAGCCTTCTGCCATCTCAAGTCATAAAATACAGCTTTCTCTTCTTTTATGCATGGATCACAAATGTGACCTAGAAAAACAGATATAATACCTTACATATGTATTGGATCTTGCACTCAAGGATCCATTACACTCTGAAGTAATCTGGCAATGGCATACTTGGATCACTAATCTACTATTTTTCATAGTGTTGAAAAAGCTTTTCTATTTTCTATTCCCTCATATATTTGTAACTTGTATAGTTAATTAGTTTAATGTGTTTCTAAGTCCCCCAGTTAATTCTTGCAAATGAACTCCTCTATTAGCAGCTCAGTGTAAATTTGCACGTTTTTTCATGTAGCTGAATCGCTTGTCAGCTGTCAAACACAGGTGTCATATACAAAGAAAAATCTTTTATTCCATGACAAGTTAGATTGTATGTGCAATGGCAGATGTGTAAAGCATATTATGCTTCCAGGTTAGCAGTATATATTAGCAGTATGAAACTGCTATCTTATTGCAAATAGCTATTAAAAACAAAGAAAGAAAAAATTAAAAAAAAAACCCTAATTATTATATTTTACAAAGTAGTTATACACTACAATTACTTTTTTTCTAGAACCTAGTATTTTCTAAGTATCTTGGAGGTCAAAGGAGCTGTACAATTTTAGTATGAGCTGGAATCCATTGAATAATGTCTGAGTCCGCTAATGAGAGGTTATGAACATTATTATTTCTAAGTGCAACCAGCTGTTTGAAATGAGTACTTAGTGTGCCTTAAATATTATGATCTCCTTTAGTTTTGCAATATCTCAAGTATAAAAAATCTAGAGGCATCATTTGAAAGCAGATTTGAAAACTTCTGATAGTCAGTGACATACCAGTAAATGCTCTCATTTTGACAAAACTCACCTCTGATTTCAAAATCTCTGCTCATCCTGTACATGGTAAAAATGTTAGTGGCATTGCAAAATATATTAGGATTTTCCATTAAAAAAGGTTCAGAAACATAGTGGCTTTTGATTTTTCTTGACTTCCAGCTTATGCGATAAGAAGGAGTTTCTGGCAGGTAAGTTCCTTTGTCTAGGTTCAGTAAATGCTTTTGAAAAAAATTTGCAAAATTTATTATTTAGACTTCTATTTTAAATTGTAAGGTTTAAAAAAGTTTGAAATTATTTCAATATACAGCTGGACACTCATGTTACCTTCACAGAAATATTAAAGCAATTTGTAAAGGAGACCTTCTGAATCCTTGTAAACCTAAGGCAGACCACTGGGAAAAAGTGAGAAAACATTATTGGATCTCATGCTGCCAGTAAAAGATTTTACTTCAAATATTTTTATTTTGTTATGAACATTTCTAATAAGTTTCCATAGTACTGGATGCCCTATTCACCTTAGGTGCTTTGATTCACATCTGGTTGTAAGAGCACACATTTTCCAACCAAAGCTGATTATGACTTGCTCTAACCAGTCATCCAAGAGGAACAGAACTAAGTAAAGCTAAGTCTACATGGATATCTGAATTCTTCCTTGAACTCTCTGAAGTCCCATAATTTGACTTACATTCATGTACAAAGTGTCCAACTCATGTAGAAATTGAACTCCATAGTTGATAATCTGCCATATAGATGTAACAAGTAGCCATGACACTTGTCAAGAGCCAAAGTCCTTCCTTTTCATCCTGTTTTCATGTGAAAGTCAATGTTGGAATCCAAAATTTTGGGCAAAACTATGTATTCTTCCAACTCTTACATTCCTCACCACCTTTCTAAAGTATCCAAGGAAAGGCTGCATACGTCAGAGTGCAGCCACAGTACCTTTAGGCTGACGAAAGAAGTAGTAGTACTGGTGTCTGCTGCTCTGACCAGTTTTCTACTTACACGCCACTGTCTCCTCCCTCCTGTTGGAGGATTTATATCCTATGCTATGTTGTAGCATAGGATATGTATGCTATGTATCCAAATGCTATGTTGTAGCATTTATAATGCTACAAAACAGACAAGATTTCGGGAAACAACGTGAATTTAAATTATTTTGATGAACAAAAAATAATAAAAAAAGTGTTCCAAAATGATGTTTGTGGTGGCACACAGAAGGCATGAGTGAAAATTACATAAATTGTTTGACCTTAATGCTGATTTATGACAATTTAAAATGGGAACACCATTTTTTAAATGTAGTTTCAGGAAGTAGTAAGAAAATTGAAGTTATCATTAAGGTAGGCTTTAATTTCCTATTCCATAGGTGAGAGAACACCGCTGACTCAAGACCATGATGCACAACAAGAAGGTCAAAAATTAGTTTAAGTACTGCAAAACCACCTGCCATATGGACAAACCTAACTTGAGAAAACCAAACCAAACCAAAAAACCCCAACTAAACTTAAAACATTACTTTTAACCAAAATTGATACAAGCTGCAGCCCTGTATCATGAAGCAGCACAAATAAGCTAATGAACTATGACAAATGTGATGACCAGTTATACTAATTTGATGCCCAGAGAGAAAATGGGTGAGGCAGTCCAAGCCTTTGAACACAAAAAAGAAAGATTTGTAAAGATTTTCTGTTGATCAGACTTTTTATTTTCAGGCAAAGGTTAATTTCAAAATGATGGGCATTATTCATCTCCTCTGGCAGCTGTATGTTTCTTTGAATATCATTTCATATCCCAAGCTCAAGTGCTTTTAGGGTTTCTCCTTAGGTAGTCCAGCATACACATTGCCTTTTCTTAGGGTTTTTTCACCTATTATTGATACATATAAATGTCAGAAAGCACAGGCCTGTTATGTGAAAACAGAAATTGTAGACCTTTTTGAAGTAAGCTGGATGAGGATCTCTGTGATGGGTACACTAATAATCTTTCTTTTCTGTAGCAAACCTTGTCTGCAGATATATTAATGGGTCTGAAAGGAGGTGCATATGAATCTTGTCTGCCTAAGGAAAGGAACTGTAAATTCACCAATATTTTCAAAGGCTGTATTTGTAGATTGCTTCACTGAAGACCAATTTTAACATTTAAGATATCCCTAGCAACAATCCACATCTGAGCTAATATCAAAGTTGGAAGGCTTGAATTAAGTTGTCATTACTACCGCTTCTTCTGAGAGTTGGCTTAGCCAAGTACAGTATCTACACTATTGTACCTTCAGGAATATTTTGCCACAGCCTAATGAAACACATCATTGCTCTAAGAACATATTATCTTTTCTGGAACGGAAGTTAGGTGCAGAAGAGCCTGGTTATGTTATTACCAACATATGAATGTCAATGTAATGTTTTATTTGGATCCACCTTGAAAACATTACCCTGCACAAGAAAGTGTACAGATACTGAGGAAACAGTAGTGCTGGGCTTACCTGGAAAAATTTTGTGGATCATATATTGCTTTATGACTTTAACAGCTTGATTCTGTTCTTCAACTCCTGCTCTTCTCTTTAGAGCCTAATCCAAAGCCTACTGAACTCTCTAGAAATACGCGTCATTAACCAAAAGCATACTGTGGATCAAATTCTTACTTGAAATTTGTGCGAGATTTTACTGATATGAAACATACAGTTGATTAGCATGCATTTTTATCCTACTTTTCATCTAACTTACACAGCAAGTAATGCAGAGTGCAGTAAAAAGCCTACCACATCTTTTTTTCAACTGTTTATGGTGCTGTGTGTAAACATCACCCAAATAAATTACTGATAAATTCTTTGCAGCTCAGTTAAAAAAAATTATATGTCACTGGCAGAATATAACTACCATTGTCAGTTACTTTTCTTGATTAATTTTTCCAGCTTGTGTTTTCTGTCCTCTTTATCTATTACTTATATGCCATATTTTGTCTGACACATATTTAACTATACAGCTACAAATCACAACATATTTGTATAAAGAAGACAGTATAAAAATTGAAATGAGCTATTTATAAGTAACCAACCTGGAATTAGTGCATGAAGGCTGCACAAGTTATCTCTGAAACCTACCAGCAATAATATGTTATAATAAAATGCTTTCTCAACAACAAGCAAAATAATGTCTTGGTCACATAAAACCAAACCAACCCAACCCAAAAACCAAACCAAAATAAAAAAAAAAAAAAAATTAAATGGAATTCCATACCGTTGTACCCCTCTAATCTCAAAGTAAGTCTCTTGGAGATTCATGGGAAAGAAATAGTACTTAGCAGGGCAGACCAAGTAATTTGGTAGAACTTTAAAACATCACCAAGCATAGTTTACTGACTGTATCAGAAACTTCCTGGTGTGTTACTATATGACATGGAGAGTATACCACCTTATGAATAGTCCAGAAGGTATAGTAACAAATTTGAGGTGCACCACATGAAGTTAGCTTCTTAAAAATTCTTGCTAGAGAAGACTGAAATGCTTATATTTTTTCTGCAGAAATTACAGGATCGGATCAAACTTTTAGCACATTATGTTGATCATTTCTACAATAAGATAAATGTTTGATGAAAATTTTGGAATACCATGCTATTTTCTTCAATACCTTTGTAATTTAAAGTAACTCAATACTGTAAATTTCCTTTCAGCTTTTTATGTTTAAAACAGTTGCATTTTTTTAGACTCACTGTTTTCCACTTAGCTCTTCTGCAATGAAAGTAAGACACCAGTTATGGTTACAGATGTAACCAATTCATAGCACACAGGTGGTCTATAATAAGTAAAAACTTATTTGAAACTTAGCTTACAGAAAGGGTATCTGAAGACTGAAAATATGAAAAAAAGAATTGCAAATATGTAGCTCCCCAGCAAACTTCTGTTGTTAATGGGAAAGGTAGTTTAGGAATTGTTTTTATAATCATACCTCAGATATGGACCATACATGGTAGTGTAAGACATTGTCATCTTTCTTGACATTTGAAATATACAGCATTTATTCTATCCGGCTCTTTCTCCAACTTTCTAAATCAATTTGCTCTTGTGAATTCCTGTAAAACTGAAACAACTGAAATACTACTTGAGAACACCTGTTTGTCTTCAAGTTTGGATTTTTCTAAGAGGACAGAAAGTGCCTAACACTGTGGAATTTTCCACTTTCCTTGAAAAAAGGCTGAAAAAAATTGGATTTTTTTTTTTTACCTGTCTCAATTATAAACTGTCTCAATTATAAACTTACGAAACTTACACTATTTGTATTCACCTACTATTTCACCTGCTTCTTTTCAACAAATATCGAGACCTGCCATGTGTCTAACAGCTTCAGAGACTGGCTGATACAAAATCTCTTCTGTCATTGCTAAAAACCAAACATTTTTATTTATTTATTTTTTTTAACAAAGTGACTTAAGGTGTATGTCAGACATGGTTTCTGTAGCCATTTTCTGGTTTGCAATGTTGCTCAGACCTTTTAAAGCAAATTTTGTAAGAAAATGTGCAAGGTAGGTAGCTGGGTATTGTATTCCAGCAAGATTTTGTGTTTTCATTTTTAGTGCAAACAGCAAGATAGAGATCATTTGCTTGTTTGAAAAGGCAAGTCTTTCAAACAGTGTAGGAGGAATAATTCCTACACAGTTCATTGATTTTTTGTTGTTTAATTTTGGTATTACTGCAAGAAATTGAGCTGAGTATGTTCATATGTAAAGACAAATTAATGTTCTCCAGAGTTTCGGGATTCTTTTAGACATATACACCCTGGCGGTTTTTCTTGCTCTCAGAGGGCTTTAGTGAATCAGAATGAATACTACAGAATCTAGAAAGAAATGTGTTTAATGAGCTGCATCAGAAAAACAAAAGATAAAATGCTGTAATGTCCACAGAACTATTGACATAAAGTGCATGATAGAGATTACTTTTACCAGATATTGGAACTTTTCCCATAGTGGTTGAAGCAATATTTGTAGAGCTAGCCATGGAAATCTATTAATCTGGAAAGAAGCCCCAAACAGAGAAATTTGAAGCACATTTAAGAAGAGGTGCTATTTTGTGCTATATTAGGTGCTATAAGAACCTAATGTTCTGCATGCAGGAGTGTCCTAATTTCAGCTGGGATAGAGTTAATTTTCTTCCTAGTAGCTGGTGCAGTGCTGTGTTTGCCTTTAGTCTGAGAACAGTGCTGATAACACACTGATAGTTTTAGTTGCTGCTAAGTAGCACTTTGCTTAAGAGGTTTTTAGTCTCTCATGCTCTGCCCGTGAGGAAGAACACAGGAAGCTGGGAGAAAACCGACAGGACACCTGACCCAAACTAGCCAAAGGGGTATTCCATACCACAGCGCGTTATGCCCAGTTATATAAACTGGGGGGAGTTACCCGTAAGGAAATGATCGCTGCTCAGGTCAGGCTGGATATCGGTCAGTGGGTGGTGAACAATTGTATCGTGCATCATTTGTGCTTATTGTTCATTTTTCTTTTCCCCTTTCTAGCTTTATATTCTCTCCCCTTGTTATTTCCCTTATCATTATTGTTAGTGGCAGTAGTAGTATATTGTACTTTATTTATTAAACTATTCTTATCTCAAGCCACAGGTTTTGCCTTCTTTTAATTCTCCTCCCTCTCCTGCTTAGGGCAGGGGAAAGGGAGGTGGAGTGAGTGAACAACTGTGTGTTCTGAGTTACTGGCTAGGTTTAAACCATGACAAAGTGTTTTGCATGATTATGCAAATGCCCACATGGTACACGCATGTCTACCTAAGTGTTCCTGAACCATAGGTGGGTGCATTTTTCTAGCAGTGCCTGAGTTTCTCCAAGAAGAAACTTGGAGAGAGAACATCTTCAGGATGTGTGAGAACATCTTCAGGAGTTACACATAGTTGTTCATCTGTAATTTCAGATTGCACACTGTCTTGTAGGCTGAGAGGGACTTCAGAATTAGATTCTTGAATTTATATGCTAAAATGTTTGCAGCCTGTGGACTTGAATAATGTCATTTTTTGTTAGGTATACAGCGATGTGAATTAAATGTTTGCAGTATCAAGACATCTTTTAATTTCCCCTTCATAGAATCCCAGAACAGTTGAAGTTGGAAGGAACTTCTGGATGTTATCTGGTCCAACCTCCTGCTTAAGAGGTCACCTAGAGCCAGTTGCCCAGGACTGTGGCCAGACAGCTTTTGAATGTCTCCAAGGTAGTAGTTCACAACTGTTCTGGGCTGCCCATGCTAATACTCAGCCACCCTCACAGTTAAAAAAATGTTCCCTGATGTTTAGAGAGAACCATCCATGTTTCAGTTTGCACCCATTGCCTCTTGTCCTGTCACTGAGCACTATGAAAAATGGTTTGGCTCCATCTTCTTTACACCATCCTTTCAGATATTTGTTCACATTAAAGAGATTGCCCCCTGAGCCTTTTCTAGGCTGAACAGTACAAGTTCTCTCACACTTTCTTAATAGGAGTGATGGTCCAATCTCTTAATCATCTTTGTGCTCCTTTTCTAGACTCTCTCCAATATATGTCTTGCAATGAGGAACCTGGAACTGAACACAGCATACTCCAGATGTAGCCTTACCTGTGATGAGCAGAAGGGAAACATCACCTCCCTCAACTCTCAGGTCTTTTTCAGTAAAGCAGCTTTCCATCTGGGTGGCCCCTAGCATATATTTGCACATGGGACTCACTGTTCCTCCCTAGATGCAGGACTTTGTAGTTCCTGTTATTGAACTTCATGAGGCTCCTGTTAGCCCATTTCTGCAGCCTGTTGCAGTCTCTATGGATGACAGTATATCCCTTTGGGATATCAGCCACTCCATCCATTTTTGCATCCTCAGCAAACTTGGTCTGATCCACCATCCAGATCATTAATGATGGTGTTGCACAGGATTGGAGCCATTATTGACCTCTGGGTTATACCGCTAGCTACTAGCCTCCATCTTGCTACACCAAACACCACCTCATCACCCTCCAGATGGACGGTTTTAAATCTACCTCACTGTCGTCCCATCCAGGCCATTCATCAACAGCTTCTCTGTAAGGATTTGTGGGGGACAGTATGAAATCCTTACTCATCCTTACTCATTTCAGCACTGAGGTGAATCAAGTTGGTTGATTATGACTTCTGCTTTGTGGATCCATGCTGACTACTCCCAGTCACTATCTTGTCCTTCTTTTGCCTAGAAATGGTTTCCAGGATTGGCTGTTCCATCACCTTCCCAGGGATCAAGGTGAAGCTGACTGGTCTGTAGTCCCCTGGGTCCTTCTTCCTGCCCTTTTATGAAAGTTGGAGTGAGCATTGCTTTCAACTTGTTCAAAGAGCAAATTTCTTGCAAAGGGAAGAGTGAATGGAGGGCTGTGAATAACAACGTCTATCAATCAGCTGCTGGAGCAAAACTGCTAA
The DNA here is from genome assembly GCA_039877255.1 of Loriculus beryllinus. NCBI lineage: Eukaryota > Metazoa > Chordata > Aves > Psittaciformes > Psittacidae > Loriculus > Loriculus beryllinus. Next base: position 13,509 of record JBCJKH010039222.1, read on the forward strand.
GGAGGGGTGAACACAGGATTCAAATGCTTAAACTTAATCATCTAGTGCCATTTTAGATATGGTGTGGTCTTGTGCTTGTTATTTAGCAGATTCAAAGGATCTGTGTCTCTTGTGGGTCATATGTCATATAAGCCAGTCCCATGCAATTATTCTAGGGTCAAAAATGGCATGAATTCCCTACAGTTAGGCCTTTGAAACACTCTTCAGGTGTATTCCAACTTACTTTCTTTCTGAGCTTCCCAGATGATGTGAAGTTTCACTGCTTTACAGACTGGACTACACACACAGATCATAAAAATGAACACATGATAAGACATTCTCTTCTATGAGTTTTCTTCTATGAAAGTGCTTTTCTGTCAGTCACCTAGGAGTTTTTTGCTCTGAATTATATGAAATATCAGATTTATAAATCTCTACAGTTTCTTAGAATTACTGTTCATCAAGTGTTCTACCTTAAAGGTATATTTTCACTTTTCCAATATCATACTATATTCCAAAATGTATGTCTCAATTTCAGTGGTATTGCATTTGGATAATTGCATCTCAAAAGAGGTGCTTTTAAGTCTTACCTTGCCAAGCATAGTGTAGGAATTTTTCTAGCAATTCTGTACTGCCAGTTTTGCTGACTAACAAATATGTTAATTCACCATGAGTTGTCATGCTTTTGCTATTATTGATCGCAATTTCATACACATTGCATGATGTTATTAAAATCTTCACATGGATAGCTCTTCATTGATGTTCACTATAAATTAGGTTTAAAATGGCAACATGCTACCACTCTAGGCTTTAAAAATTTAGATGGCCTTACAAATTGCATTGTGTGTTGAATTTATAGCAATTTATTTAAATTTGGAAAATTGCTTAGTCAAAAAAAACCAACCCAAAACAACATGCAGGAAAGAAGAAACTTATCCTAATTCAAGTTACCATTCTGCAAGAATGCCAGATTCATCTGAAGTTTCTTTATGTGGTTGAGGTACTTTGTACCTCTCTTATGCTTATATAAAGACCAGGGTAGAGAAGCAGAATTAAGAATGTTAAATGGAGAAAATCAGTAATGTCTAAATGACCATCAATTTGTAATCAACAAATTAGAGCTCGACACATAGCAGAACTGACAGAGAGCAGACAGTGCTGAAACATACATCAAGGTTATGCTCCATCAGCTCTGCAAGTAGCACCAGACAGGCTCCTATCAATCAGGCATTCTCAGCAGAAGGTGCAAACACTGAATTCATCAAGTGATTGCTATTTGCTAGCCAACCAAATGAAATTGTCTCTTTTGTTTTTAGACATCACCTCATCTGATCTTTGAACGTAAAGCTGTTGTTGTTGTTAATAACACCTCTTTTTTGTACTCTACTAATGCTCAATTGTAACAAAGCAATTTGTAGTGAAAACTCTGCAAATATCCTGATGGAAACGATCCTTACTGAAAATAAGCCCCAGACTAGTTTGAAATTAATTTAGTCAGTGCATATCACATATAAAGGAGGCAGAGATATCTTGAATCTTACTATGAAAGAAAAAGTAATACATTATTCAAAGCAGGTGAAAGGTAAAAGAAAAGTCACTTCAATATATAAACTTGTGAAAAATGGTTATTGAAAGAAAATATGTAAGGGGGTTTGCAAAGTTATGCAAGTTAAGCTCATAATGAAGAAAACTGAATTGGAAAAAAAGCTTCTGATTAGAAGCTTTCAGGGAGCTTGGTGAGGGTGCAGAAATCACCATAAACTCAATGTAAATGTTTTTAAAGTGAGAAAAATGTCTATAAAATGAACCTTCTGTGGCTTGACTTGATACCTTTGTGGACATTGCTTCTCTGGAGAGCATTTTGTTCAGTCTTTGCTTTCGCAGTTCTCGCTGAATGCTTCTGTATAGGCATATAAATTGTCTTGGAAGCTGAGGAGCTGTAGTTCATTAGTTGGTTTTGTACTATGTAAGAATAACAATGCTGTGATGCTGGAAATTTCTGAGGATAAGCACTACGTTTTTATGTCTCTTTTTTTTTTTCTTGACATCCAGACAAACCAAGTAGAACATTTTAAACCATAATAATAGGACTCTGTTTCTCACCTTGACCACTGGTTGTTGGTTTGGCATTATTACAATATTGTTTTCTTATTACAATATGGGATGGAATCTACCTGGAGATATCTATTTCTTGGTTTTCTTCAATCTATTTTAGTTTGCCAGAGCACATCAATCGTGAAGCAGCAGCCAGGCTGAACGTGAAGATCAATGCCTCTGCAATATAACAGGTTTCCCAAAATCTATGGTGGCTATGGTGAATATGACTTTCTGCCTTTAATTTTCCTGAAATCAGTGTCCTACTTTTAAATGACATGCTGTGGTGATGAGGGAGACCTGCTAGCTACGAAGCAGCTTGGGTATTTGGGCATATGCAGAAGTTAATGGGTGCCTTTGGCAGGATTAGCACCTGGTAAAAATAACTAATTAGAGATCTGAGGATGCTGGTGAAGTTATGTCATAGTTGTATTTTTCCTCTATTTTAGTGTCACGGTTGGGATCCAACAAATGTAGTTCTCAGATATTAGTGCGTTCAGACAAGAAACAATTTCATTATGCCTTTTCCTTAAGTTTTGTATAATCAGAACAGATTTTTCATTTAGCCATAGAGACACCAAAATAAGCAGCCATATTTTTTACCCGTGCTCATAATTATCGTAAGTTGATAAAAAATAGAAAGAATGGAAATTTTACAAATCATGCAGATTTCACTCTGTGGAATATTGAGGGTTTGTATACATCTATTATTCCTGGAACAAGGCCTCTTTCTCAATCTCTAAGTCATGTGTGGATGATGTTGGAAGACTTCTATATGCTCATCAATGATTTCTTGGCATCTTTTCTGCTTTTACCAAGCTGTGTAATATCTAGAAATCCTGAAATTATCCACTTCTGAGTGTTACAGCTAAGTCTTAATGGATTTATGCATTCAGGATGTACTGAGCCATTTATATATGTCCTGAAAATAAAAAGAATATTATTTAACTATATATAAAACCATTCCAGTGTTATGCTTGGAAAAAACTCAAACAACTTTCTCTTACTGTGTTATGCAAATTGCTTTGGCTATTTTTAGTAAATTCATATAATCCTTTTGCCATGTTCAGTTTCTCGAAGACTTTTCTCAAAGTTTGGTTTCTGACACCAGATGTGAGTTAACAACATAACAGTATATATATGTATATATACATGTGCATGTAAGTGCATAGATTAACATTTAGTGGCATTTTCGAGACATTTATATACATCCTGCAGCTCCTGCTAACATAAAATGAAAAAGTAAACCAGAATTATTTCTCACAAATTCTTCCAAACTCTTTCTTCTTTCTACTCTCTATCTTTTAATTTCTTGTAAAATTTAATGCAAATTAAAGCATTTCAGTTCTCCTGAGGCTAGGCTGTCTCCCTAGCTCTTCAGTAAATAAGTTCTTAGGACTGGATAGCAGCTGGAAGAGTGGTTAGGGGTAGTCTTAATCAGCAGACAAATATCCATCTCTTCCAGCTTTGATGCCTGTAGGTAACTGGGAGCTATTTTGTTTTCATTAAATTTTCATAGCTTCTTACTGTCTTCTGCATGCCCTTTCCTCGTACAGCTTTTGCTTCTGCTTTCCTCCCAGATTTTATGTAGGTATTACTTGTATTCTTTTACTTATGAATCCAGCCATATTCGGATGATGCAGACAAACATAAAAAATTAGAATACTCTTAATGATGAACAAACAACAGTGTAAAGTTTTTGCAAGCTGAGTTAAGAGCAAAATAGAAACTAGCAGCCTATAAAATATAGATGATGAAAATTAATGGGCTTTCCTAAGGAATGATCTGAGACCTTCATCTAGACAGTCCTTTCTCCTTGCTTGTAGAGAGCCTAAGGGAGGGCACTGATGGCGATATTCAGACTGGTAGTATACACAGGAGGTAGTGGAGTTGGTTTACCACAATTTTAAAAAACAGTCTGGTATCTGCTTCAATAGCTGATTTTGCAAACACTGAGGCAGACAGACATCCACAGAAGTAGG
>JBCJKH010039236.1:0-12958 GCA_039877255.1 Loriculus beryllinus
GTCCAATCACAACGTTGCAGACCCTCTCACAACCCCCACATCCTCTGGCCTTCAACTGAGATTCCCTCCACAACTACATCCTGGCCCATCCTTCCAAGGCTTGCTTCTTTACCTTCTCTGTCCTTCAATGTTCCAACTCATTGCCCCAGGTCTTGTCAAAGCACCAAGGCCTCAGAGCTCATTCCCAAACTCTTTTTCATGCAAATCTTATTGCCTTCACTCCTCACATTAAATAACAGGTGCAAAAAATTAAATAATCACTCAGGTTGTTGTCCAAGAGTTGAGTAAAGTACAGCCTGACTCTTTTCAGTTTTATTAAGGGAAAGAATGAGAAAGGAAAGCGTTCTTAACAATACAGTATATGCCCTTTTTAACTCAGAGAGGCACACACTGCTTGTTATCTCAATGAATGGGAGAGGGCAGGCACTCAGAGTCCAAAGAGAGTTCTAGATTCACAGCTTTTTTTCTCCATCTTTTTCTACCATGTTGTATAGATGTTCCAAGCAGATCTTATATGGCTGTTAAGTTTTAGGAGGAAGAGAGAAAAAATGAAGGACAATAAAGTCCGAAAATAACAAAAAAAAAAAAAAAAAAATCCAAACCACCTCACTAAAAGTACAAGAAGAACAAGTGTAGGAAGAAAATTGCACTTGTGTACCTCAGTCATGAGTCAAGATTTGTTATATAGTTTGGTTTGCATTACTAGAGTGTATTGTCTCTGAGCTGTTCATGTGGGAAGTACCCAAGAGCAGGGAGCAGTTTCTAAATGAAAAAGTTAATTGATGGACTTGTTATATGGCAAAAACCAGCAGAATGCATCTGAAAGAACAGAAAACCTTTCAGTCTAAATTTAAATTGCAGTTTACAGACTTTATAGAGCCTTTCTTTTGCTGCAGCAGTATCTGCTTTCTTTAAAAAAAAAAAAAAAGAAACAAACCAAACCAACATAATAAAAACAGTGAATATGAAAATAGTGAGAAATTTTTGGTAATATAAAAATGCATGGGAAGATCACCCAAGAGTGAAAAAGAAATTAAGAACAAAAATTGAGGGAAGGAGGAATAGCTCCAGCTAAGTTTAAACTAGAGAAATACTTTGGTGTTGAATGGGAGAACCTGTTGTAATGACTAGGACTTGGCAGGGTAGAGAAAAAAACATTGCAGTATATTTTGTAGTAAGAAAGATATCTGAAGGAAGCTTCCTTTAAGAACTGACTGCTGTTCTCATCAATTCCTGTCATTACATTCTATTTGACGCCGTAATCAATGCCCACTATATGATAGTACCCGTACTGTATAGTGCAAGTGCCCCTTGCTGTGTGTTAAGGCAGATTTTCCTAATGAAAAGGCCAATCTTTGTGGACTATAGAGACCTTTGTGTTCTGCTATCAAAAAGCAAAACTGTGTACATAAAAATAGCATTGAAGTCTGGGTCAAACAGGCTTGATTTGTGGAAAGGGTGTCCTGAACAGCATGCCTGAGAGATGCCTCTCTGTGGTGCAAGAGCAGCACAGCTGCTGACTGTTTTTCAGCTTCAGTGACTATCCCTGAATTTCCAAAGCAGCAGAAGTCACTGACCTAATTCAGGCTCTGCTTGTAGGAATAAAAGGAGTTCCTAAGTTATCAGTACATGGGCAAGGATGCTACTTCAGGTTGTGGACATTTTTTAATTTCTTAGAAGGGACACTTCTACAGAACAATTCAATTTTCACTAAGATGATCAGCCATTTCATCTCATCTGTGTGCTCTGTCACTCTCCTACCCATGGGCACCATGTATACCAATACTCTCCTGGTTCTCTCCAGTGGAGCAGACATGAGCTTGTGTGGTATATAGAAATGTGACTATTCCTGAGCCCTCTCCCTTGACTTTTAGAAAGTGAGGGCTGGTTTACACAGTCTGCATCCTCCTTTGTATATTAGCATAATAAGACTTTGATGCAAAAGTAGCCCACTGCTCTCAGAACAGCAGTGGTGATTGTGGCACTGTGGAGTGGAAGACAGCTTTCATCAAGGTGGAAGGTTGGCCGGATGTTCTGTTCCAAGAGAGTAATAGAATAAATCACTGAAGCTGGCACTGCTGGACATGTCAGGTATTTTTTTTCCCAGGGTTCATACCCCAAGCCCAGAAAAGACTTGCAAAAGTTTGACTTTGTAGAACATCTTATCCTGCTGTTGGCACAGATATTGGCTATTTAAATGCGTGTCATTGTTTGAAGGATCAGAGTCTTAATTCCCAACAGATGAAACTGCTGCCAGAGGAAACAACAGTGCAGTGCTGAGAGATTAGGATTCAGAAGGTGCCATGACAGTAGGGGAGGAAAAATAAAGGGATTCAGAGCTACTTAAAATGGTTTCTCTTTCCATTTGAAGCTTGATCCATTGTGTTTGTTTGGATGTATTTTATAAAAATGCTAATCTGGCCAAAGGGTTGGACTCCAATATGTACAAGATACAAATCAGTACTTTAACCTACTCCTAATGTATAAGCACTATAAATATGCCAGCATATTTACCTCCTACACATTTTTTAATTTATACATGTTTCATGTAATTATCATAATTATAGCAACTAAAGATATCCTTTAAAAATAGTAGATTTTCTCATTTAAAGTACAATTCCCTTGTAGGGATAGTTGTAAGTGTAATTTAGGAGCAAATGCTGGGAAATATTATTCTATAGAAAAAGAATTCATTATCATACTGCAATCACATAATCATGAGCAAAAGTGCATGACAAATTGGAATAAATTGTAGGTAGAAACCCCTTCCAAATGAGAAATAACCACTCATGAGTAGCATGCCTAATTGCTTATCTGTCCTATGAATCCCTATGGAATAGATGGATGGAAAAGAACTAAGTAGTTGCACCAGATGCTCTGAATTCAGAAGATAAAAAAGATGGCTGAAAATTAGATAGAAGATAAAAACTGAAGCGTAATGAAAACAAAAATTTTTGTTCATAATATATATTGTTTTGGTGACTTGATTGTAGCTTAACTGCCCCCTTTGTGTGATGATGGATAATAGCTATAGTTAACAATTCTACACAAAATCAAAATTTAGGATAAGAAAACATCCTGAGTCAGGATAAGAAAGTGGCTAAAAGTAAAAAAAAAAAAAAAAATAAAATATTAAAGAAATAAAGTAGCTTTTTTTTTTTTTTGTGCTAAAGGATATTTATGAAAGACTTTTCTGAATAGATTCTTCAGTGGGCCACAGCAAGATGATTCTATGTGTTCCAAATATGGTTTTCAATTTTTTTGTTTACAGAGACATCCAGTTTCTAAAAATCCACTCTCCAGTTTCTAAAAATCCACTCCTGCCTTAGAACAAAAGTAAGTAGAAGTACCTTCCTCCATTATCTCTTCCTGTACGCTGCCAGATAACGTTTTCCTTGGTAATGTGGCTGATGACTTCCTAGACTAGAGCAAAAGGATGTTTTGTTAACTGAAATGATTAGAATGAACAGCTTAATTTCCAGGCATAAACTTCATACTGTGCCTGAGTAGGGAGCTCTGATTATAATGATAGGAATGGAAGAAAAATCAAATTCCTGTCCAGAGGAAAATAATGATCCCAGGTGACTGCTCAGTCAATTGAGTCTTCTGTGCCAGCTGGACAATGCCAGTAATGGCCATTCCCCAAAAAGTGGTAAAGTCACCTGCCAAGGCTCAGCCTTTGGTGGTCTCCCTGTGAGCCAAGCTAATTTTTGCACCTGGTCACCACATGGGTAGTGTTGGGATTGGTAGAAGAAGATAATAGTAGTCAGCTGCACACTGATGATTGTAATTGTCCATGCTCTGTCAAATTCAGCTCCTAATGTTAAACCCATAAGCCTTCTGTAACAGTATCTAGAAACTGGGAAGAGTTTGACTGACTTCCTTGTATATCAATTGTTCAAGCTGAAGGAATCACAGATAAACATGAACAAAATGAAGGAAAAAAATATGAATTTCTTTAATCTTTTGTAATATTGGATAAAGGAATTCTGGGTACAACACACCACTGAAATCTATAGCTTCCTTGAAACTATGAACAAAATATCTGCAAAGGAGGGAACTGTAGAAAACTCTAAGGTGATGCTGACTTTCCCTCTGCCCCTGCCTTTGATTTCAGTAGAATGGGTTTCAAGGACCTGGGTTTTTTCTTGGAGGTTGCATGAACATAAAATCACAATGCGAAACCAATTTGAATACCGAGTCTTACCGGGATTAATTTCAGAACCTTATGAAATGGCAAATTTAGCACGTTTTTGCAGCCAGGGTTGTAAAATGAGACAGCTTTATTTGTAACTGGATATTAGGTTGAAATTCCTGTAAAGTCAAAAGAGTGACAGGGAGGTGTATTTATGTGATTTCATATGTTATTGTGCACATGGTGGATTTTTATTACTTATGTCAGAATAGTTTAGGACATTCCATGTTTTCAAATGAAATCAATAGACAGAACATGCTGGCACGGTCTAGGAATGGTGCTTTAAAAATAAATGTCTTGATTTAAAAATAAATAAGATATGGTGGCACTAAAGTCAAATATTGTATGCTTCTATTCACCGATATTTTGAAGTCTGGGAGCAGGCTAGAAGAAAAGTGAAGGCAGTGGTAAGCTTTTCAGCCTCATTGTTTTCTTGCTGTTCAGTGACGTTGACTTCTGAGGAGCTGCTCAAGAGAATGTTTGTATTCTCAGGTGCGAGAGGCTGTGTTTGCTGACATGAGCCTTTGCATCATTGCCACTGAAAGTGTGTCAGTTATATTAGGAGCTTTTACAAGCACTTGAAGAAAAAAATCCTGCTCTGAAATTTAACTGAGGGTTCTGATTTATGCACCAGATAGCAGGAAAAACATTAACCTTTCGGTGTCTTTATTCTGTCACAAGCTCTGTTTATTTTAATTGATTGCCTCATTTCATCATCCCGTGAGTAGCTGGCAGTCTCTTGCTCCTGTACCCAGCTGAAGTAAAAAAGAATTTAAGCCTGCATTTGTCACACAAGCTTTGTTTGAGCCTCTTGTGTACAACTCACATCAGCTAAGCTAATCTCTCTAATGTGATGGAAATTACTTCACCTGACAAAATCTGCTTTTGGCAAGGTTACCAGAATGAAAAGTGAGTGAATGTGAGGTTATGAATAGGAGCTGAAAACATATGTCTAAATAGTTAAGGGAACCCATGCTGTAATAAAGAATGAAAAGGAAGGACTGTGTCAGGGGCCAGGAAGAGGAAGCCAGGCAATTTTAGACCAGCATTGTAGTGATTTTGGGGGTAGTCTCGTACCAAAGTGTTCAGTTGGAAACAGTACATGCCTGATTTCAAGCTTTGTGTCTTCCTCCAGCACTCAGGAGTCCAAATGAAGGGAGTGTGTGGTTCTTTGGTGCAGCACTACCAACAGCCAGTTGAAACCAGTATCACTTTGAAAAACCGACTCTAAGGGCTATTATAAAAGCAGTTTGTGAATGTTGGGTGGTTTCACTATAATGAAAGAGAATAAAAGGAGAAAAGAACAAGCGTAAAAATGACTTAATAGTTCAGATTTCAATGCACAAAATTACATATAAATGCCAAGTACATCCCTATTGAGATGCAAATATTGTGCTTGATCAAAGTGAGGCAACTTCTGCCTTCTCAAGGGACTGCACAGATCACTTCAGTCCATACCACTGGCCAGAGGAGCTTTGATGATAGCATACATATATGTGCTATTATAATTTGTCTCTTGTCCAATGCTGAATGCCAGAAAGCCTAGGGTACCCGGCTCATACTACCTTCCATGGCTATCTTTCTTCTGTCCCAGAACACACAATAATCAAAGTGCTGTGTGTCAGGAGAAAAGAGCTGAGGAAAATTTCTTTCTCTAGGGGAGGGTTGGGAGAAGCTCCAAGGCTAATCTAATTCTTTTTTTCTGCTATTGTACTGTCTATTAGCAGTTTGATCTTACACGATGGGGGACAATGAGTTTTTTCTTTTGTCTTGATGGAAAAGATTCAAGTTCCATAAGGTGGTTCATTTAGTAATTTGTTGGGACATTTTGTTATTTTCAGTTACATTTGAGAAGGCAACACATGTGATGATAACTTGATGGTTTGATGCACAGGGAAGTGTACAGATCAATACTTGGCTCTGCAAGGCAGGAAAGTTCCTGCTGAAAAAGATTGAAAACCATTTGTTTAACTTCTTCACATCGAATAAGTGACTATTTCATGATCTAACAACTCCCAAGTAGATATGTGAAAAGGTATACGGAAGAATCACCGATTGTACACACTGATGTCTCTACATAGTGTTTTTGGAGGTAGACATGTAAACCTTCTGACCTGACAAGAATTCTTGCGACTTCCATTGGCGTGGCAGCAAGTCCAGCTCAGTGCATCGCCCTCTCAGCAGAGCTTGGTCCCAGCGTCATGCCAAATGCTTATGCAGCTTCCGTCTGACTCAAGTCACAGGCAAATTTCCATCTGTCTGCTGAATTCTGGATAGACATTCAAATAACAATAACATGCAGTAAATGGACAGCAACAATTCTTGAGATACTTTTGCTGAAGTGCCTGAATGTTTGGATTATTGAATTAGACAAATGGATATTTGTTCATTTGACTTAATCACCCCCTGTTTTGGGAGTGTAGCTGAGGGAGACAGGAGAGTGAATTCATCAGATGATATAAATGCAAATGTCTGTCACCTTAGATTCCTCTACAAGAACTGCTGGTTTAGTCCAGCACTGAGATCCATTTTGTCCAGTATCCCATCTGCAGCTGCAACCTGAAACACTAAAAAAAAAAAAAAAAGGAATGCCATAAATGTATTATATGTAGAGTGATCTTCCCTGCTTTCAGTTTCTGCTGATCAGTGACCTGGAGAAGGGGAAAAAGCTGATGGTTTTGGCACTTTTGATGAAGGAAATATGGTGTTGACCTACTAAGGACGTTATATTTTCTCCTTGCTTGCAGATTTGGTGGAAAAGTGCAAAGGTTAGAAGTGCATAGACAATTCAAGGTTAGAACACTGACCTTTAATTAAGAGAAAGGAAACATGTATATTTATTGATTGTTAATGTAATAATACTAAATGTCTTTCTGTTGGTATTATTAATAACAAAGCAAAAAACGCCTCCCTTCCAAAAACACAGCTTGTGTAGTTCCCACAATTTATATTTATTCTACCTGAATTCTCTAAGTCCCCTTATAAATAATACTGAATTAAGTGTATAGTAGACATTTTGTAAGTCTTTTATAGCTAAATGTCATCTGCAAGCTTGATTTCTAGGTCTTATTTCAAAGGCAAATTTTATATATAGTTCAAGCAAGATCATGTGTTTTACTGTCCAGTCTTCTGTACTTGTGTCCATAACACTAACATGAATTTTCCAGTAGGATGCTTAGAACTTCCTGATTCTCTCAGTGTATTTGAAAGCATAAATTTCTTATGATTGTCACATATTAGGAACTGCATAGTGTTTAGTAGATCTAAGCCAATAACAGTGCTGATACTAATTACTTTGCAGTAGCTTCAAGGTATCTCTGTAGAAGACCAGAGCTTTTTCCCTCTTACATGTTGTAAAAGTTTAGCGAGAACTGCATATTGTTGTTGTTCTTAAATCACAAAAAGTATTTAGCAGTTGCATTCTTGTGGGTATACTGGGTCCTAAACTGCAAAGAAATCCATTTTAAAGTATTTTAATGCTGGTTTATGATTTATTATTTCTCTATCTCTTTCTGTATAGCTTTTTTATCTTATCGCTTTTTACTTTCTAATACAGAAATAACTGCTTTATTTTGAAAAAAACTAGCAGAACCAGAAGTATCAGTTTTTTGGTTTCACTTAAAAAATGTTATTATATGTTGGGGTTGTTTTTGTTTATTTGCTTACACAATAGATGGAGATTGGCTCAAGTTCTAAATTTTTTTTTGTATCTGTTTCTACTAATAGTCAATTCCGCTCAGGAGTCCTAGCTTTGTTCCTCTGTTGTGTCTTGCACTGAATGGATTTCAGATTGTGGAAACAGGCATGGAGGGATAGTGTTGAATGTGTATGACATAGACCTTCTGTTATTGTTTTCAGTTCTGTCCTGTGAAGACCTGTAAAAAACACATGGTATCAAAAAAACCCCAACCAACCAAAAAACAACTGTAAAAATGCATACAATGAGGATGATACATTATTATCACAGTTCTAGTTTGGGCAACCAACAGTTTGTCAAATATTTGCACTGAATTGGAGTAAGTGTGAATCAAAGGGACTTCATAGTTTTATATTTCTACTTGATAGTGCTACAGCAGCAAACATAACAAAACCAGCAGATGGGTATAACTGTGTGATTTTCTGAGGTTGTAACCCTGAAAAATTAAACCATCAAATAAAGAGAATATTTTCATGAGATTTCTGTATATCTATGGCCAGCTTTTAAATACTATTATATACAATTAAAAGTTCAGGTCAGAGATTTAATGCAACAGAAATACCCATCTCAAAGTAAATTATTTTAGTGTAGATGAACCATCTGAATGGTAATGGACAGCTGTGCAAGCATATGGAACATCTACTTTGTTTGATAAACTTCTTAAATATAACAAAATTCAGAATTCTTATCGGTGTACTTGGACTATAAGGAATGTGATTTTTATTTATTTAGCTTTATGATAAGAAGGGTCATTATAAAGCTTTTTTTTGTGTCTCTTGCATATGCAGAAAACACAACTGTTGGCAAGATACCTTTACTCATTAAAGGTACCTTCCCTGTTGACTGTAAGGCAATATAAGCCCATCCGCAGCATCCATCCCTGTTGAAACAGAGGCTGTAAGGATGAAAAAATCGACTTTGCTGCCTACCTCAGCTGACACAGTACAATTAGCCCAGCTAATGAACTGTCAAAATATCATAGACTTGGTACTTAATGGCCGTAGCTGTTGCTAAGACTTTTCCAGCAGGCTAATTTCTAAAAGAATCCTGGATTTTGATATGTCCTTTGGACATGACTGTGAGAAGCATCTCCTGGACAGACACTAGTAACTGTCCTGCTGTAATGAGCCAGTCAGCAGCTTTTCTACCCTTGTGAAAGCAATTTCCTCATCAGAAGGACAGGTTAGAGTTTAAATATCACAGCGTCATTTTTAATGTTGTAAAGCATGTTAGTTCACAGCTGTATTTCATACAAGGTTATAAAGGAGAGCAATGCATGCTATTTGTCTCCAGCTGTCAATAGAGTCTAAATGTGACAGTAGTCGAGCAAATCCAGGGTGATGAAGGGCTTCAGGGAATGGCTAGTGGCCTTACTTGTAGAGATTGAAGGAGACCATGGCATATGTCTTACAGTTTTCTGAATAATATATGGTGCCCTAATGTTGTGCTAATATGTAGGAAACCATTATTACTCGTGTCACAGTGATCTTGCTCTCAGCTGGACAAAAAAGATTTTGAGAAAAATGTTATCTACCCTAGATCAGAGATACTAAGACACATTCTTCTGGTTAAAATTTCTATTAATCAACATAGAAATCTTCTACTAATAAAAAAATGCATCAATAAATTTAATCTTTATTTTTATCACATGTTAAACAAAGGTCAAATTGTTATATGTTTTGAATCAAGATTTTGAACTACTTTATCTCTTTGTTATGTGGAAATAAGAAGCTTGAGGGTTTTTTCTTTCTCTCTTTGGGTAGTGATTTTTAAACAAATAAAATGAATTTAAATGCTGATGTCCAGTGACAGAACAAGGGGCAATGGGTGCAAACTGGACCATAGGAGCTTCCGTGTGAACATCAGGAAAAACTTCTTTACTGTGAGAGTGACAGAGCACTGGAACAGGTTGCTCAGGGAGGTTGTGGAGTCCCCTACATTAGATATTCAAGGCCCGCCTGGACAAGTTCCTGTGTGACGTACTCTAGGTTACCTTGCTCTTGCAGATGGGTTGGACTAGATGATCTTTTGAGGTCCCTTCCAATCCTTGGGATTCTCTGATTCTGTGATTTAATCAGAGATAAAAAAGGAGGAACTTCATTCCTACAGATAGTGACTTGGCTGGGAATTCTTAATACAATTTTGGATTTCATGGAAGACTTTATTAATAATTGTAATATTGTAATATGGAAGCCTTTACAAATAATTGTCTGAGCAATCCCAGGCACAGCTACAGGTTGGGAAAGGAAGAGATTCAGAGCAGCCCTGCAGAGAAGGACCTGGGGGTGTTGGTCGATGAGAAAATGAACCTGAGCTGGCTGCAGTGTGCACTTGCAGCCCAGAAAGCCAACCGTATCCTGGGCTGCATCAAAAGGAGTGTGATCAGCACATCGAAGGAGGTGATCCTGCCCCTCTACTCTGCTTTCATGAGTCCTCACCTGGCATATTGTGTGCAGTTCTGGTGTCCTCAACATAAAAAGGACATGGAACTGTTGGAACAAGTCCAGAGGAGGGCCATGAGGGTGATCAGGGGACTGGAGCATCTCCCAGATAGGCTGAGAGACTTGGGGCTGTTCAGCCTGGAGAAGAGAAACTGTGTGGAGACCTCATAGCAGCCTTCCAGTATCTGAGGGGGCCTATGGGGATGCTGGGGAAGAACTCTTCATTAGGGTCTGTAGTGACAGGACAAGGGGTAATGGGTTAAAACTCAGGCAAGGGAAGTTTAGATTGGATATAAGGAGGAAGTTCTTTACTGTTAGGATGGTGCAGCACTGGAATGGGTTGCCCAGGGAAGTTGTGAATGCTCCATCCCTTGTTCAACCTGACTTTTTCTTGACACAAACTGATCCTATGTAGCTGTTCTACAAGCTATACAATTAGCTTGACTTCTGCTTTTTTACTTCAAGTTATTGCATCTTCGTATTTATCCTACTGCTTGGTCAGTGTATGCATTTGCTGTCATTTGTGTGGCAGTATCTTTGGATCAAGCACTGGTATCTTTGTTGCTTACTGGTTTTGTGCTGACACCTCACTCCATTTGACCTGCTGCTGTCTCTTTCTATCGATTTATATTGGTGATATGGAATTGCTAACTAATCTATGCCTATTCTGCCTTTGCGGTGGGTTGACTTTGGCTGGACACCAGGTGCCTACCAAAGCCATTCTATCACTCCCCCTCCTCAGCTAGACAAGGGAGAGAAAATGTTAAAGATAGGGAAAGATCACTCACTAATTATGTCACAGGGAAACCTGGATTCAACTTGAGGAAATCAGTTTATTACCAACCAAATATGAGTAGGATAGTGAGAACTAAACCAGGAAACCTGTTTCAGCATGGACTCTTCTCTCTACATGATTCCACTGGTCCTGTAGGAGCCTCCTCCAGCATGGGTTTCCCGTGGGGTCACAGCTTCCTTTGGGCATCACCTACTGCAGTGGGGATCCTCCATAGGCTGCAGGTGGATATCTGTTCCAAAATTAACCATGGGCTTCAGAGGGACAGCCTGCCTCACCATTGTCTTTACCATGGCCTGCAGGGGAATCTTTGCTCTGGCGCGTGGGGCACCTCCTCGCCTCATTCTTCACTGCCCTTGGTGTCTGCAAAGTTGTTTCTCTTGCGTGTTCTCACTCTTCTCTCTGGCTCCTGTGCAGTAACATTTTCTCCTTCTTAAATATGTTATCCCAGAGTCACTACCGCTGTAGCTGATGGGCTTGGCTTTGGCCAGTGTCAGGATGTTTTGGAGCCAGATGGCATTGGCTCTATCAGACATAGAGGAAGCTTCTGGTAGCTCTTGCAGAAGCCACCACTCTAGATCCCACTGTGACCAAAACCTTGCCACACAAACCTCCTTTGGTAAAAAAAGATATAAAGAGATGCCCTCATCTGTCACCTTTCTCTGCTGTAAGGGTTAGGGGGCAGACAGCTGGGTAGGGGAGCTCCTTGCTTTGGTGTGAATGTTCAAGGGTGCCAAAAGGGAAAGCAGCAATGGGAGGTTGACTTTTAACTCATCAGGCTCTAAATAAAAATGTGTTTATAACTACATTTTGTTCTTGCTTGAAGTCCTCCTTTCTTGCCAGCCACCGCACTATGATTAAAACCCCTGGGAAGACAAAGGATTTGAGCTTTTAAAGCAGGCTTCTACCTACCATTGTGTTTTCAGTGTGCACTGGCTCCATCTGAACCAAGCATCTGATGGGGCTTTCAGTCCCCTTGGCAGGCCCTCTTACAGTCTTCTCTGCCCTCCTTTCACATACAGTTTCCAGAGAGATTACGATGTTTGCTCTTGCGTATCTGAGTCTCACTGGGTGTTCCCCACACATAATCTTTCTTGTCATGGTACTTATGCTCTGCCACACTTAGACGTTATGTGGAGAAATCTAAGTGATAAAGGCAAGCTTGACATGCAATGGTGGTCCCCAAACCAGTGGACACTAATATGTAAAGAGTATAGCACCTTGCTCAAATAGTGTAGACCATGCTGCTCTGCCAACCCTGAGGAGTTTCCTGCTGTGGTATGGAGTAGTTTCAAAATGGCTTAGATCTGAGTTGACACTGGAGTTGCAGTGAAGTTTTTTTCTGTTTTCTTCTAGTTCACCACTCATTTGGTTCCATCCCCCTGGTGTCTATGTTGTCCAAGGTCCCTTAGCAAATGCTGCTTTTGGGGAAGAGGGGGAAATGGCCACTGCTGGTGATTGCACGAAGGTTTTAGTGAATCACCATGGGCACTTGATGCTTGGTCTTCCCTCTTGTCTCTTGTGCAGACCTGTTGGAGAGGGACAGTGAGGCTGGCAGGGTGAATGGGAACTGACCCCATATCTGATGAATGAAGAACTGCTGGTAATATCTTCTCTCTTCAAGTCAATGCAGTAAACAGGTTTAGTCCGGTTTATTTAGTAACTAAGGATGTATTTTGGTTGAGATGTTTTAATTTAATTTAGTGCTTCTAGCTCATGGTTACAGACAAACAGCTGTGACCTGGGCAAGGCAAAGCTCCTCTTTAGCTATAATTACAGCTGGGGAATTAGCAAGTCTGATTTCCTCCCCCTTTTCCTGTGCCATTCCCAGC
>JBCJKH010039242.1:13665-24349 GCA_039877255.1 Loriculus beryllinus
GAAAGTCAGGGGCTCACTTCTGTCCCTAAACTTAGAAAATGCTCCTGGAGGAGGTCAAGGAGAACTCAACTTTCCTGGCAGTATACCCAACCCAAATTATTCTGTGATTCTATGACTTCTACCTTAGGGAAGGATGAGATAAAGGACAAGACAAAGGATATGTATGTGCAAGGGGATGTGTAAGCCACAGAAGAACCTCAGAGGCCCATTCTGTCTCTAAAGACAGAGCAGACAAACCACCACCCTTTGCTTTCAAGAACAAGAATGCTAGAAAGGGAACATGCACCCAAGGGTGAGCCTCAAAGCTCCTGAAGGAAGAGTTACGAGATCCTACATGTCCTGCAAGTCACCAAGCCAACAGGCTGTGGCCCCACAGCTGTACACACAGGAGAAGGTCTAACCAGATGAGCAATAAGGCATAAAAGCAATTTCTTTTTTTTACTCAAATAGTGCAGGCTATTGCTGACACTGAATAGCCTTGAATCAGTAGCAAGGTGAAAATTCTTAACTTATAGAAAAATATTGCCACCTATTTGCTTAGAAACTGGAGTTTTAAGTAGAGAAGAGATTTTGTCCCTTTTTCTCATTAAGTTGTATAGCACTCATCTTTCTACTAATCAAAATGCTGCACTGATTTAACAGTGTCACTGTGTTCTGAGAAAAGCTTAAGATAGCTCTTTTATCACCAGCTAGAACACTAGTGACTTGAAATTACTTGTATACATGTAAGGGAAAACAGACTGTCTGTCCCTCTGCCAGAACAAACAACTCATATTCATCTGACTGCATAGAGTA
This sequence comes from Loriculus beryllinus, assembly GCA_039877255.1. Lineage (NCBI taxonomy): Eukaryota > Metazoa > Chordata > Aves > Psittaciformes > Psittacidae > Loriculus > Loriculus beryllinus. Next base: position 14,461 of record JBCJKH010039242.1, read on the forward strand.
GGGGTAAGCAAGCATTAAAGAGGAAGATGTTTGAGGACCTTAATAGCTGTGGTACGGCTGACTCAGCTTTTTGACATTCATATTAAATATATATAAAATAATCCAGATAAATCCATCATCTGAAAAGCAAACTAGGTCTGCAAGTAGTAAACCTCAGCCCTCTGCAAGAGTTCAGGTGTGTGTCCCCTTTTGGTCTGACTTGAAAACACAGTGCATGAAAGCTAGGTGAACAATTTGGGTTAGTTTGTACATCTGGATTTGATTTACAAATCACAGAGCTGTGCTAAGGAAAGTTGTAGTAATAATTGGGGTTGGGGACACACTGCTGGGTGCTCTAAATCAGTGCTACCTGCCTTTGCATTCAGCCTGGATTTTCTCTTGGAAAAACAGGTGATGGTTTATGTTGTTTCCCCATCCTAACGGTTTCAGTTTTCTTAAACTGGAAGGAAAGAAGGAAAAAAATATATAAAATCTTAAAAAGGCGGAAGAGTGGGAAATCTGCTGTCATGGCAACGGAACCCCCCTCCCGTCAGCACCGGGGTTCCCTCCGGAGCCCCGGCTCCCCAACACGCAGAGAGCTCTCCCGGCCAGGGAAGCTTATTCGTGTACACTTACTTTGGGAACTGCCCGAGAGCCAGAGCCGCGGGACTGCCCTGGGCTGGGAGCTGCGGAGAAGCCAGCCAGCCCCATGCCTGCGCACCGCAGGGCGGCTCCGCGGTCAGCCGGCTCCGGCGGGCAGCGGGGACCTGCCTCTGCCAGGAAGCGCGTTGCATGGGCAGAACACGTTGCCCAGGACTAGGAAGGAAACGGGATCCGGTTCCCACACACACAAGAAGGGATCCGCGAGCTTCTGCTGGTTTTGTGATCTCCAGACTCCCCAGAGCAACACTGCGGAAGCAGCGCTGCATAAACTGCGCCTAGGAAAGGAGCTTCGACAAGTGCTGGGATCAGTCAAAGCCCAAAAGAAAGTCCACACAGCCTATTAGTTAATTTGACACCACCATACGATGTTAGACTGTGTCTAGTGGCTGTTATTTCTGTGCCATACATATTATTCTTTACTATTTGAGATTATCCACATGTCAAACAACAGCTGGCTCCAACAGGGGCAGATCAGAGGCAGCTTTCAACACTCATGCTCTCCACATCTGGCAGAAGCAAATCCAGCCATCGACAATACAAGATGTGTCCTTAACGCAGGGAGCATGAGACACAGAAACACCAGCGAACAGGACAAGCACCAACGAAGAGTCCAGAACAAGCACGGAACATGGATTTCTCGAAGTTTCATGGCACCTCTGCCATGAGCAGTTCCAGCTATTCTATCCTGTCTCAAAATGGCTCAACCATGAGGCTAACACAGGCAGTGGGGCCTCCCACAGCTCCTGGAATTTGTAGAGCATGTCCATTTTGACTAGTGTTTGTTTCATACCAGCTCACAGAGAGCCCAAGATCTTGCTAGGCAAGCAAGCAACCTGTTTTCCTGAGCATCTCTTGTCATTTTGAAAGATTTGTCATTTCCCTGTGCATCACTCAGCTCACATTTGTAAAGCAATTTCTATGTCCTTATGTGGCAGTTGCCATTAAATAAGAAATGCTTGTTATCACTGCATAGCAATCTCAGTACAATGCAGAAAGTTGTTACCTGCATACAACCGTGGGACAGATAATGAATAAATATAATAAATGTATTCTAAGTACAGGTGCCATTTTCTTTGCAGGAAACTTACTTCTCCTTTCTGGCAATAGGCTAATGACCCAGAAACTTCAGCAAAGACAGCAAATATATCCTGTCACCAATCTAGAAGGGCTGGGCAGGACAGGACAGAAGACCACCTTCCCAGTGAACTTAAGGTTCACTTGTGAAATGCTTAAAAGAAAGTTTTAGCCAGTCCACTGCAAGAATGAGGAACATCAAGGTGTTATGCATAGACAACATATCTGTTTGCCCCATTTGAGGACTAGTCTACATATAGCTAAATCCTGATGTTAGTAATTTAATTTTTGCTTAATATTCTGGAGTTGTGTTTATCTAATGGTTTCCAAGTGTCTCCATAACATCAAAATAATTAGTTTACATTTACTTAGGCTATATAGATGTGCTTAAAATTAATTATTATTATTTTGTTCACTTTTCAAATAGGATAATTGCATTAAAATTATTACCTCCTACTTATTCCAGTTATAAACATCACTTTCCTTTTATAATCTCAGAAGAAAATAAGAAAGGGTCATGCAGAATAGAGCAGCAGCTTATTTTGTATCTTGCTTTTTAGTCTCAGCACTGTTGCATTGGAGAGCTTAAATACCCAGATGTCTACATCTGAGCTGATCTAAATAGGAATATAATAGTAACAGTTCCTTTTAAACTGGAAAAAAAAAAAAAAAAAAATATATACTTACCCTTTCCAAGCAGTAGGTCTGCACAGGACTAACATCACAGAGCAGCTGCAAAGGCCTCCTATTAGTACCACCCACTGAGGATCCAAGTAGATCACTTGAAGTTAGGAGCAACAGCTGCCAAGGCCTCCTATTAGTACCAGGTACTGAGGATCCAGGTGAGATCACTTGAAGTAGGGAGCAAAGGTGATTTTCTGCTACTTGTCAGGCTATAACGTGCCTAGGCTGTGATTATTCCTAAGGCTCTGCAATCTGCAGAGAAATCTTCCTCTCCCCTGCAGGGCTTCCTTCCTTTCTTTGTCTGTAGCTCAAGGGGAGCAGTCAAGGCTTAAGGAGCTGACCTTGTGTCTTGCCCTCATATATTTCTCAGTATTTACAGTGGTAAATGAGCACACAGGTACTTAGCAATAGTACTAATTTCTTATCATCTTTGGAAATGTAACACTTTGGTGCATTCCAGAAAACTCTCCATATTTCTTATACCTGTGCCATCCATTTTCTTGTCATGCACTTGTGTGGCTGCTGCAAAGGATTTAGGTGTATCCTGGCTGTTAGTGTCAGCAGCTGTTGTGCAGCAAAAGCTACCTTTGACTCTTCTGTTACAAGTTCCATAACGTGTCTGGAGATGGGCCGAGGGAACCAGTTTAGGATCTGTGATATGCTCTTGGCTTGCACATATAGAATTATATCTTATTATTCTACACCACCAAGTGGCCAGATTGAGCAGATACTGCAAAACATTGCTTAACCCAGGTGGGTCAGGTTATGTCATGGAAGTTCATACTGACCTAAATTAACAAGTAGGAAAAAAACATTTGAATGTAAAGCCTCATGTTTTGAAAGAAGGAAGTGTCACATTTTCTGCCACAACCCGTAAGGTGTTCCTAAAGGTGCATTGTCAGAACTACTTCAGTTCTCATATCAGACAGAGCTCGTTGGTGGGCTGCACACCCGAAACTCAGGCATGTTTTGAAGTATTTCAAATTAGTAAGTCAAAACCGATGGATGGTTTTGTAAATATGAAGCAAATATTTCTGAATATCAATGAAGTGGTTGTGTCAGAAGTTGGATGGGGCTTTGAGCAGACTGGTCTTGGGGAGTGTGTACCTGCCTATGGCGGGGGGGTTGGAACTAGATGATCTTTGGGGTCCCTTTCAATCCAAACCATTCTAGGATTCCTTTGTTGTGTTCTTTGTGCTCAGGAGGGTTCAAAGTTGGACTCTTATGTAGTCACTCCAGGGGTACAAATCAGAGCAAGCTCTATTGCTGGCCAGCATTAATTGTCCAAAACCTCAACATGATGTAACAGCTGATCCCAGCTGATAACATTACATATCTACATATCGCATTTAATATAGCTGTGAAATTGTAACAGAGGAGGGAGTGGTCCCTCATTCTGTTTCTGGCAACAACAGTCAATGTATCAGGAAATCCCTTCTTTCAAGTACTTCTGCTTTCTGCTCTTCAGAAAGCCCTGTTTGGGAGGGGAATTAATCCTACCCATCCCTACTGTACTCTCCATATAACTTCTTTTTATCTATGGAGTTCCAGTGAACAATGAAGCAACTCAGCTTCATTCTCAAGATATATATTATCCCCTTAAACCTTTAATAAAAATGCAGTCCTACAGTATGTTCTAGAGTTTTGTATGCTTCATTCTACCTATAATTTTACATTTAAAATTTATGATAATTCAACAATGGGTGCCTAGTTTAGTCGTTACAGATTCCCCTGATGATCTGCATTTAATATTTTATCAGTCTGCAGATTGGACAAATGTTTTCAATGTGCAAGTAGAAAACAAGGTTACAGCTGGTTCTGTAACTAATCATCAAACTTCTTTAAAAATAGACACGGCATGTATTTAGTATATGCAAAAGTGTAAGCAATATTGGGCTAATGCAAGCAAGAAGAGGTAAATGTATACATATAAACAGAAATGGCAAGAGTAATCAGAATTGTGGAGTTACCTGTAAAAGTGACTATTATTTCAGCTAAACTCTTTACCTGTTCCCCAGGCAATTCCATCAGATATAAGAAGAGAAGCTTCAGAGTCAGGCAGTTTGAACTCCATCCCTCTTTTTTTTTTTTTATTTTTGTCTCAGTTTAGGGAAAGCAAGTTTCTCTCTTCTTCATTACCACACTGCAGGAAATGGAAGCACTGCATTGTACAGTGTACAAAATTATCACAAATGGGTCTATTTTAAAATAAAGGGCCCTCCAAATAAAGAAGAAAACCTCCAGATCATTGAAGGAAGGTTGGACAGCTTTGCTGAAATGCTGTTACACATGAAGCCATCAAAATAGAAATAAAAACAAGTATAGTGTCTTATGTGCATGCAGTGGGCTTTCACTCTGAGGAAGGAGGGAGAAAAAGATGTTAATGATCTGGGTCACTAGCTCTGGATTTTAATAATTTCATAAATAGTATTTCATTAAATAATATATTGCAGAAGTCTCATTTTAGTGTCTCACGAGCTTACCATTTGCTTACTAAATGTCTTTGCTACCTGAATTTCTATGGGCCACATTGATAAGTACTCACCTGGAGTTAGGAACACAGCTAAGTTATATAGACCTTCATGTATTTCAGTGGAAGCCAGCCTTTTAACCTACCTAAATATCTCAGTCAGGTTTTTTGGCTTCTGAGAATTTACATGCCTAAATATTTTTCAGTGCCCAGCCCTGCAACCATATTCAAACGGCATAATTTCACCTGTGTCCCTGTGTCTGGAAATTCATAGTTCCCTACTGCATGTGTCACTTTGGTTCTGTGAATTGAGCTTTGGAGGCCTTTAAGGAACACTGTGTCTTGGGCACATTTGGGGCTGGACACAAGCCATGCACACAGAGTCTTAATGCTTGTGCTTCTTTTGAAAGTGGAATTTTTTAATTGGAAACCCTGAGGTCACAGTAGCAAGTGCGCTCCCTGATGTCCAAGGAACTGAGACGCAAAACTGGACGGAAGCATGTGAAAGGCTCAGAGGAGTTTTATGTCTGTGCCTCACCATTCCTGATGTAAAGCATGGCAATATGGAAGAAAATGAGTAGAGATAAAAGCAGACATTGAAAAACTAAACACAAATGCTGGAAGTGTAAGTGTGCTTCTGATTATTTAAATAAGAACAAATTAAGGAGGAAGAATAAAGAGGAAAGGCGTTTGTCTGGAGTGCAGCAATGCCTGGAGATCTCTGTCACAACCAGAGTGACATTATACCAAGCATGCTGCAAAGAATTAGCAAAAGGTTGTGCCAGGATGACTCGCACACTCGTCAAATACTCGTCACACTTTACAGCTGATGCTGAAAAACAGCAAAGGATGAAGAAAGTTGTCTGAGAAATTATTCCAGATTTGTCCAGGGCTCTACACATACCTCCTCCATTGGAAACAGTGCCACACTGGGAGAAAAGTCTTGGCTACCATCAAGGAGCAGGAGGTCGCAAGCTGGATGTCATGTTGTGCTGCCAGCGGGATGCGTTCTCACGTCTCCAGTCTGCAGCCCTGCAGTAGGGATGGAAAAACACACTGCAGGTGTTTCTGTAATGACTGATTGCGTTTGACCCATGGCAGTGCTCCATAGCAGCAGGCAGAGACAGGGCAATGTTCAGGTTAAGGATTTCCAGTTTTAATCTTTGAAATGACAGCAGTTGAGGCATGATATATCTATAGGATCCCAAATTGTAAATGACCACTTGCAAATGTCCTTTGACTCGAAGACAGACAAGGCTTTAGTGCTGAAGAATTGCTCTAAATTTAGATTGAAAGTTCCTTCTCTCTGACGAGGTGACTGCAGGAGGCCACCACTGCTCATGTACACCATTACAGAGTAGCTGTGCTATTGCCATGGTAGCTGGAAACTTTGTAGACCACCTCTGGTAGACCAAAGGTACACAATAACATGACCGATTCATTCAAAGTCTTCTCTCAATTCTGTGCCACACAGTTATTTCCCTTTTCCGCTTCAGAACATAGTGAAGGTCTTTCCTCAAAACTATCCCAGGTCAAGCAGGCAAAGCTAGATGCTTTGCTCACCTCTGCTTCATCCACAGGATCCATATGTCATCCCTGGGACTAAACACTGACACCAGTTAGAGTCAGTGAGAGTTTTGCCAATGAATTTCAAGGCAATGAAGATTTCATCCTTTGTTCATCCTGTGCCAGCTGGGCTCATGATGTTCAATTAGAAACCACTCTTTGTTCTAGTGCAGTCAAGAGGATTTTTGCCAGTGATTTAAATGAGCATTGGGTAAAGCTTATGGCTAAATCCAGTCCTTATGCAGAAATCCATGGATCCTACTGAATTGCTTTTCTCCTAGTGAAATTAATGGGAGCTGCATGGGAACATCTAAGGGAAGATTTAGTTCCTGTTTGTAACAATATGTTACCCCCTGATACTGGCCTTGCTTTGAAATATTTATTGTTAAATCCATGTATTTTTGGTTATGTCTCATTAAGAACATAATACAGCCTTGGAAAGTACATTCTGAAAGGGTACAACAACAGGATTGGGATTACTGTTTGTGAGACATTTTTAACTAGGGGAAAATTTCAAATTCAATTTATGATAATGTCAAAGCACAATTAATAATATAGGCAATGATAAGGGAAACATGCAGAAGTACACATTGCTAGCACTACATCAACAAACAAACTTTTGCTGCTAGTAATTAGGTACAGAAGATTATTATATGTTTAATTGACTAAGTGACAATTTGGAATTACATCTAGTCACATTTAATTGGATTTGGAATCTCTAGAGGACAGGAAATGGAGTGCAATGTGGAGAGGCAGCCATAAAAGCAATCTGATTTTCTAAAGTCTGTTAAGACTCTACATTAATATCCATTGCACAATAGTATTTTAATATCCCTTAGTCTAAAAAGAACAATGCAATGATTGTTACAGAGACTGGGAGTACTAAAGCATACTCCATCAGGTAGCAAGATGGCTGATTACTTTTAGTTTGTTTTGTTGGGATTTTTTTAAGATATAGTTTAATCAAAGTTGAACTGTGAGTTAGCCATAGACAAGTAATAAGTTCAAATGGCCAAGCCACCCAGGTGTTATACATGTTGATGCTGTCCTAGAAGAAATGTACTTTCACATAACATACATCCTCCACAAATACTATAAAGCAAAAAAAAAAAAAATAACAGACTAGGATATTGTATAGCAGTCATTAAATATTTGCTCAGAGTAAAATATGGAAAAGCTATTAAAAGAAAATGTAAGGATGTTTGTTTGCAGATAGTTTAGCTAGCTGAAAAATGTTTACTAATGCTTATCTTACTGAAGTTGCGCAAAGACTGAGAGTTATGTGTAATCTTTTGATATAAACCTTGTGTTACACTCTTTAACAATTACCTCCTTTAAATATTGCTGTATACATCCTTCCCTCCCTGTACACTCATTTATTCTGCTTTTGTCATCAGGAGTGCCATGATCGCTGACTATATATACTGGCTGACAGGAGGCACTGAGCAGCATATAAGCAAGCTCATCAAACTGTATTGGCAGGTAAAAATTGATATCCCAATGAGGAAAGAGGTGCCTATCTTACTATTAAGACCAAAATGAAGGATTACTGCTTAAAAGACTGCCGACAAAGGTAGCTCTTGGCCATATCAATCAACAGGACACTATATAGTACTACAGTATTTATAATGAAGTAGATCTTCTTGGACTAATTTTAAGGGCAAAATTCAAGGTTGTTAACCCTTGGCTCATACTTCAATTTTATGGACTGCTATAAAATTTAATTCTGGATACTGTATAGTTCCCTCAGCTATTTTTTGTGAAGTCTTCCTACCTTAGTGACACTTTTCTTTTACAATTTGCATGATACTAATCTTCTGACACCTTTCCAAACTCTTCAACTGGAAGGGGAGTTAAAAATGACTTTAACAAATAGTCTCCGAGAAACCTAAAGTGCTCTGTGAAGGATGGTTAGGTAAGACCCCAGTCCACAAAGATTACTTACGTGGGGAGTAGACTATTGACTTCAATGAAATTTGTCTCTGGAGCTATTTGAGATGGGTTCAGCCCCATCAGCACAAATTTAAGTTTAAAGGTACCCCCTTCTGCACTGAGGAAAGCTCTCCTACAAACCTGGAGGTTAATGGATGCTAGATCCTTTGCTGGGAGACACTTATTGCTGCAGGAGCTTACCAGTGCCACTGGTGCCCCAGCCTTCACCCCCCCTAATTTCAGTGTGAACAAGGTGCATTTCAGAGGTGCATTTCAGTGTTTGAGCTCCAAGTGGTGGAAATCCCTTCTGTGTCCAGGAGCAGATCTTGCCCTCAGGTCCTCCTTTTCCATACAAGGGATTTAATGATACTAGGAACATTATATGTCCCTAGTGATAGAATTTCAGAGTCTGATTCTGATCCCATTTGTGGGTTCGTTCTGTGAGAACATGTATGACATTTGTACTTTATGTGAAGTGGTGCAAAATATGTCTGACATGAGCCAGGGTAATAAAGATCAGAATCTGGTATTTTATCTTCACTTCCACAGTAAATTCTTCCTTTATAAAACTATTCTTAGTTGCATTCTTATTGGTAAAATTGAATAAATCTCAGTCCTGGGAGCTGCTGAATTTCAGTACTGCTGTGAGTGCAAAGTGCATCTCATTCGGAGAATTACCCACTGGGCTAGTGTTTGCAGTGCCTGTGAACTTTCTTATTTGCTTTCCAGCAGAGAATTTCTTCTGTACAGAACAGTTTGATTTTTTTTCCCACTGGCTCAGACTCATTTAAAATCTTGAGTTCACAAACAAGTTTCATGAAGGGGTCATTTCTTCAAATGGAATGTCTTTTTTTGTCTCTTTACACTCATATCCATTGACTTCCCTTCTTGATGTCATGGACGTGAAGCTTCAAAGAATAAACCTTTAAAGGAGGAGCTGTCATAGCTGTCCTCTCCTCGGGGGGTTCAGACTGTCCTGCTAGGTAACAGGGCCCACAGAGTGACATGAAGGACAAGATTTATCATAGTGTCTCCCCATAGAGTCTAAACCAGAAGCTGTGGTTGGGCTGAGATGGGAACAAACCAGAACTGAAGTGGGGCTACTGAATTGCTTCCAGCCATTCCCATCATATTCCTAGATAGCAAGGGCCAAAGGATTTTGGCAGTGGTAGGACTCTGATTCATCTCTGCTTCACTCCAGAGCTCGTGTGTTGAGAGTTGATGTGTGGGCCTCCCTGGACCCCCTAGTACCTAGTGGCTCCACCATGCTGTTTGTGCCCCATTCCCTCTCCTTCTCTGCCTTTCTCCTGAACCTAAGTTGCTGTCATCTTTCTCTGCAGAAGCTTTGAAATGTCAGCAGAGATCTAACCATTTGTTTGATCCCCCACCGTGCTTGATTTTCATTGGGAGACTGAGATTGCTCTGCAATTTTGTGCCTTTTGTGCGTATGCCTTAGCGTGGGCTCAACTAAGGAGTCAGCGGTATCTATATGCTGACACACACGCAGTGGAGGCAGCTGGG
>JBCJKH010039242.1:26898-40219 GCA_039877255.1 Loriculus beryllinus
CCAGCAATGCACACTTAGTGCAGAAACTAACAGAGCCCCAGGAAGGCATTTCAAAGCTTATAGGTTCATATCTATAAGCTTCCATAACCACCTGCTCTAAAAGACTTAATTCCATGACATAGCCAAAGTGTATTTGCTACAGCTCAAATGGAGACCTTTCAGCTTTAGTTCCTATTCAACCCCAGCATTTTGGCCAAGATTGCAGCCATCACAGAGCTGTTCCTAGCACATAGAAAATGCTGGCTCTGTGACTGCTGCACATGGAGCTCACAAACTTGTGTGTCTGAGAACATTTCTGTCAGCTAAACTCAGTGTCACAGAGAAAGCTTCCAGCAACACGTGCATTGGCTGACAAGGAGGTTTGGGTATTCAGACATTTGTTTTGCTGTCTTGATGATGTTGTGAACATCAGGTGCTTCCATTTCAAAAATCTTTGCTGTTGCAAGCACAGAGAAATACACACATCACACAAGAAACCAAATGATAACCCAACCCTGCAAGGTGGCTGAACACCTACAGTGCAGCGATGAATGCTGTCAGCTCCTTTAGAACTCAGCTTTATCTCACACCTTGTGGAGTGACAAGCCAAATCAAGAAACTTAAAAGGAAAAAGCTCTTGGTAGCCAAAACCTCTTCTGCAGTCTCAGCAGGTGACAAGACCCATCAGCAGTCCTGCGTGCTCACACTTGACCCGTGTCCTGCTATGGAGCGTGAGGTTTCCAAGCTGGTAACGGCAGGGCTGTTTTGCGGTCCTCCTAATGGACTAACTGATAGGAGCTGACAGGCAGCCTCTCTGGGCAGCCTGGGCATCATAGCACTGAGAAAATATATTTCTCATTAATTCTCAGGGCTATTTTAGCAGATCTTGCTTTGCCACATTTCACTGCAGAAAAGTCCCTTCTTTAATTAAATCTGGGGAAAATCCCATTGAGGTCAATGACTGTTGCATATACAGCCAGAAGTGTCTAATACCTGTAAGCCTATATTGTCTCAGAGGTCTGGGGAGCTTGTTGCTGCTTTAAGAATTAATTTTTAATTTTCTCATGTGAGAAAAAAGTGGGGACATTTCTCTTACCTCTCTCCATAAAAACCAATAGGTAACCCTCCCTCTTCTATATCTATGGCCATTCTGAAGGACAACACTTACCTTGAAACACTAAGCTTTACAGTTTCTGGTGAAAAATTCGGATATAATGATTTTACTCATCCTGCACATTAGAATTATAAAAAAGAAATATTATTTTGGCCCATACGATCAGTGTTTTTAAGACACTGCATTGGTATCCAGATGATCTCAGTGCAGCTTCTGACCAGTTCATGGTTTTCCTATGTTCTCAGTGCATCATGGATGAAGCAACTTGCTAAGATTAAAATTATTAACACTTTTCAAGGGCAGAATGGGCCTCTTCCTACATATGCCATTTCAGGGATTCAAACCATTCTGGCTTCAGAATATACTATTTTTAAGACATAGCACTTGGCTGCAAAGAATCAGCTTCATTCTGTTCTCAAATAAAAAATATGGAGTAATTGAAAAGGCAAATAAAATAACATAACAGAGAGTTTCTATCATGTTGATACTGATTTGGGAGCTTTTTATTGCTGTTGTTATTGCTTATATTTCCATTCCAAAAACAATTCCACATGTACAAAAGCAAGGAATTTAACATTTTTCTTGTATTCTTTCTTCTTTAATAATATCTACCTCTGCATATTTTCTACCTGCTTCTATTTTTCTGGTACTACATCATACATGGTAGAATAACTGTTGCTTGAATCATACTTATATTTACATGGTAAGAGAAAGTATTAGTTTAAATGTCACAAGTATTAAAACAGATCAGTTAATTGTCTCTAATTGCAGGAAAGATGGATTTAATACTAGCCAAATGTAATAGGCAACACATACCTTACTGTAGTTGGTAGCTGTTGAAATCCCACTATGAAACCCTATTAAGGTTTTAACTGTTAACAGAGGGCCATAAATCATGTCTCAAAGATGCTCAACAGGAACAACCTGGCCAGCAAAGCTCCAGATCATTTAAAAAACCTACAGGGTAGCTCAAACGTAATGTACATATATCACAAGTAGAATTTTCAATTCATTAATGGCTTTTGCTGGGTTGCAAAGCAGAGCTTTAAGATTTACAAAAGCCTGAGAAATCAGTGCAGAAAACCAGCCATTTTGTGCTGTTCTCAGGCCTTATTGTTCCTTCAAGTTGCAAAGGTCCTTAAGAAGTTACACATTTATTATCTTCTTCTATTTTTGTATACTATCTCCTTTCTCTAGGGAGATGAAGCTACAGGCAGAAGTTTGTGTTCTCAGGATCATTGCTGGTTATGTGGCTTTCCATCTGCATATCTGCTCTTGAAGAACTACAAAGGACATCACACAAAATAGATAAAGCCACTTTTCAGAAACAACACTAGATACAGTCAATTTGTCTTCTACTAAATTAGCAGCTATTCAGCCACATAAAGTAGCATTCTATTGCAATGACTCGGGCATGATTTTTCACTGCCCCTTTGAACAGTGCTGTCCATTTTACAGGCTAACTACATCAGTCACCATCTCTGGCTGTCTGATTCATCTTTTCATATTTAAGTCAAGTTTCCAAAATATGTTGAGCTCAGCTGTAGGAAGGAATGACATCTCCTTCAGTTACTTTCTGCATTTTAGTTGCCTTTTCTATTTTTTTTCCTCTTCTTTTTCTCTTTTGGGGCTAAAAGCCCTGAAACCCCCTATAAGTATCCCACCTTTCTCGCAGGGGTATTTCATTGCCAGGCTCAATCACTGCCTCTTAAGCACTTGACTGCATCAAAAGATGGATGCAGCATCCAGCTGTTGTCCAGTGGGTTCCAACTACATTCACATAAAGCACTCAAGCAATGTTCAACCTTTGGCTCTGCCTGTCTGAGTTAAGATGTCCCTCTGAGCCCAGGTTACCAAAGCTATTTAGTTTATAAACCCCTTTCACACAAGAAAAAAAACCCTGCAGTTTACACTATGAACCACTGCTGACGTAGTGGGAGCCATGTGGAGCTGGCCCAACACCTACTGAGGACTTGTGATGGCAAAAGGCTTCTCCTAGCACTGAAAGGTCACTCCTGCTGCTCAGAGCAGTCCCAGTGAATTTTGTCTTGAGATTAGGACATTTCTCACTACAAAACCTCTCTTATCTTTAAGAAAGGGGTAATACTAACAAAACTGGTTAAAAGCCATGGTTTTTGACAATAGTTTCACTTAGAGGATAATTAGGCTGTTCACAGGGCCAGTTCTTTGGCTATAGAAACATAAAACAGTTTGGATTGGAAGGAACCTTAAAGCTTGTCCAGGTCCAAACCCCTGCCATGGGCAGGGTCACATTCCACTAGACCAGGTTGTTCCAAGCCCAATCCAGCCTGACCTTGAACAGTGGCAGAGACAGTGCCTCACCACTCTCACGATAAAGAATTTCTTCCTAATATCTACCTAAATCTACCCTCTTTCAGTTTAAACTTATCACCCCTTGTTCTACTACTACTTGCTCTTATAAAAAGTCCCTATCACATTGCCTCATTGCAGATTTATGCCTGCCCTCTGTCTTGAAGCTAGAGCTCCTGCCTGGGATGGCAGCAAACTGTAATCTGAGCAGTAACAGGGGCTCACCTTGCCAATGCTCTGGATCACCTTTGCAGTGTAAATATAGCCTCTGATTCATTGATCTCAGAGTTGCACCACTGAAATCCTTCACATCTATCCCTGTGCTGAGATGAAAGGGTGATATTCTCCGTTTGCTGCAAGTGACGCAAGAGTTGAGGACTCTCTTGGCACTCTCCATGCACATGAGTTTGTGAGACTAGGGCCTGTGGGTAGAGAGCTTCCTTGAACTAGAACTGCATTTCCGCATTTGTGCTCAGTCCCTGCTTTCCCACCAGCCAGCATCACAGACAGGGAGTTTCAGGAGCAGCCTCCAGCTTTTTCCGCACTCCGTGTATTTTGGCGGGTTTCTCTAATGAATAGCAATCTCTTTGGAAGGTTGTAAAGAATGGATTTCTTTTCTCCCAAAACACAAAGAGATTCTTAATAGGGTATCAAACAGGTCTTGAAGCCTAAGGTAACCCATTTGCAATACCTCTGCCTTTCAGAACTCAGCAGAATGCACAGATCTATCACTGTGGTGCTCTGCAAATCCGCTTTCAAAATACACTGCATACAAAATAACTCACAGAGACTTAAATACGTTAATAACTTAAGAACCTAAATAAGCTGATATTTGATGTGACCTACATTAATGGGGAGGCATTACATGGCAGATAAGCAGGAAGTTCTCATCTATTGTATAATACATTATTTATTCATACCACAAACATACTGAGCAAAGGATATGCTCTCGCATTCTGTCTACTTATTTTTACTCCAGAAAAAAAAAAAAAAAGTAAAAATGATGTAAGAAGATCATGCTGGTGAGAAGATATTCATATCACAACAGAAACAGACTTAGTGGCAGAACTGCCAGATACTTCTTTATGGTTGGAAAGATATAGAGAAAAGCACATAGGCTACACCACTGTGCACACACAATTCTAACTACCAGCCTGAGAGTGGAAGCCATTCATAGAAGAGGCTAATGGCTTTACCCTGACTCATATCATTGCATTAATAAAAATCATCTGTAAAAGCATCAATTCCTGCTGTACTGTAAATGAGATAGTGGCTGAGCGTGCACTGCAGCTACAAGATAAGGCACTAGAAAGACATCTAAATTTTTGGCTAATTCTAGATGTCAAGATAATTGGATTTTCCAAATTAAACCTTTCTGTAGTTAAAAAGGACTAAGGGTAAGGACTGTAGCAGGGAAAGCTACTGTCACTGTTATGAAGAATTTTTTGCTACAGTGCCATATTTCTTCTATGTCTGCTCTAAGCCTGCAAAATGTAAAGAGCTTCATAAAAATATTGAAGTAGTTATATCATTTGCCATCAGAAGTTGACATGGGAAAGCTTTGTTTCTTGTGCATCTACCCATTAATTTTATGAGCTCTGAACAGGATTTTAGTGGGTGGTGAAGGGACAGTATAAGGTTGTTCAGCCTAAAGTTTGAGTTTTATGTAGTAATGTTACATTTCACAGAACTTTTAATATGATAGAATGTAAGGATATTGGAGGGGCAGGGTGCTCAGAGGAGTATGTGGTGTTGGGTCAAATATATGTTTAAACACTTGATCAAAACAAATTTTTTAAGAATGTCTTTTGGCTTTTTAATTGTCATGATAGCAATGTACATCCCTCAAACCTTGTGAATGCTTGCGTTTCATGAAGGAATTAGTTGGCATTTTACTAGAAGTGCTGACAATATAAATACTCCTTGAGACACTGTCTCCAGATGGTTTCTCTAAAGACTTTCTCTGATACCCCACACTTCCAAAATAGGGATATAAACCTCCTGACATAGCAAAGTATGAGTCAGTCCCATAACCACAAAAAGAAATCTTCCCTATCATCAGATTACTCTACAACCTCTTCTTGAGCTACTTTTTCATCTTTGCTGGAGCAATAGATTTTGTCCACTGCTAAGATAAACCACCAAATTCAGTGAACTCATGTCAGTCATAATCCTTACATTATTGTACATTGCTAAAGGACCTCTTTCTTATAGCTTAAGGTCATCTCAAGGGTTTCAGTTTTTCTAGCTCTGCTGGAATTGAAGGCTGGAATGTAGCATCATGTGATGAGATGAGATAACATCGTAGAGCTCACTTGCAGGATATGACAAAAAAAAAATCATCTTTCTTTATCACCTTTATCAGTTTAGCAGCTACCCCCATACTCGTGAAACAGCCTGACACTTCTTTCACTCCAAGGCCAGAACAGCAACATCCTCCCTGGTGCGTCTGAGAGGACGCTGCAGAAAGGACTCTTCAGATGAAAAGAAACCAAAGCATGTGCAAATGGGGAAGAAAAAAAAAAAACCACGGTTGTCCTGTCCTCTCTGCAGGAACTCTCTTGAAAGTCTGTTGGAGCCCTTGCAATCCTCTCCACAGTGTGACTATATACTGATGCATGGTGTACAGCATGACAGATGATGTTCTGTAGGCATTCCTGTTTCCTGGACACATTGCCAGATATCCATCCACGCGTATGGACTTCAGTGCATAAAGTCTTAAGCAGAAAAATCCTTAGGGATTTCATCGTATAAAGTTTTCTCCTCCAAAGTTTTTATGGGCTTAAGTTTTATATCCTGAAAGACTTTACCCCATAAAAATCCAAGAGGATAATAAAACAAATAGCATCTATGTCCAGGGTCAGTAGCTTCGGGAAAAAAAATGCTCTTGGGTAATAATAATACCTTCAGTAGCAGTATTGACCAGAAACTACAGATCTATTCTTTTCCCCATTGGCTGACATTTTACCGTTATTGCCCTCTGCTGTGCAGAACAGCCATGGGTACATGGCAATGCAGAGATATTATAGCCATGACTTTGAACTGTTCTTGGGGATGATAAAGCCAAAAGAGAACTTTTCAGGCAGAATACAGAGCTTGTCTGGTCCAGATTAGGAAATGGCTGCCAATCTGTAGAAAATAAGCAGAATGCCCAGTATCTCACACAGAATAAGGCTGACCTAATTCTGTGCCTGTATTTACATGTGAAATTCAGTAAAACTTGAACAAGTAGACCTCTGTGTTTTTAAAAAATGTACCTTGGAAAGCTAGATTGGTACTATTGTTTTGTTACTGATCCTCTAAGGGCCCTGGATGACAAGATACTTAAAGTCCATAGAAATACAAAATCCTAAAATCACTTTCCTATATGTCAGTGCAGATTAGCAAGTATTCCTGCTGGGAGGAATGGACACAGGATCCATTCATGGGCCTCCAAGCTCTTGGCAGGAGGACACACTTGCTATTTTCTGGTCTGGTATCTCCAGATCTGTGGCATTAACTGTGGATAACACGGCTGTGCCCATAGAAAATTACAACTCCTTCTCATTGGGAAAGAAAGCAATTACTGCCCCAGATGGTCATGATACTTTTGCACACATCTGAAGCTTTTTAATGTTCCAGGGCTACATGCGAGCCACTCCAGACTGCTTCCATTACAGTAAATGCAGGAAAATGGGCTGACTCAGTACTGTAATCCAAAAATATAAATAAATCCACAGTGACACCTTTGACATCCAGGTAGACTCTTCAGTATAGGAGTACTCCAGATGCATGTATGACAGCCTATCCCAATATCTGCTTAAAAATTTCTATAGAATTTCTGCATACCCCATACCAATAAACAGAATGGAAATAAAGTGGCATAAGGCCATATTAGAGGACCTGTTGTCTAAAGCTTTTAAAGAGAGGACACAGGTATTTAACTAACTGGCACTCTCAGCCTTCCATTCTCTGTTGGTGGGAGCAGTCATCAGCTAAACATATGACTCACTGAGGCACGCTGTTTCTTAAATATTTTTATATAGGTGGAGGATAGACTGGAGGATAAAAGGAAGGACTTGTCAATAAAATACCAAACTAGTCCCATAATGGTACCTTCAGTGTATAAAGTGATCTTGGGAGATTCATACATCCTGTTAAAAAAATACATCTTTTCCTCTCATACTTTTCTGACCATCTCTATTAACTTTGTTAGTATTGTCACTATTAGCCATGTTTATCCTACTGCTGAGACACCTTAATGAAACCTTGCAGTTCTATCAGTTTCCAGAAAGGACTGCCCACGTCAAGGAGGCAAAATATTTTTTAGCAACAGATGCAGCTGAAGCAGCACTGAATGTGGTCTTAGCCAAATCCAACCCAGGAGGAGCTGCAGTTCAATCTCCCTTGCACTGATCAAAGAGAATACTGAGCAAGACTGTTTCCAGGCTGGTAGCTCTTGGCAGTTCCAGCACCAGTTCATTGAGGTCCACTAAGTGTGAAATCCACCTCTGCATGAGAGCAGCACAATGCATCATCTGAGTCATTTTTAAGGGATGACAAGGTTCATAAGCTTCATGTTGCCCTCTGCACAGAAGTGAATTTTACTCAATGCAAATGGTGTTTAAATGCAATATTTTAAGACTAATATTCCGTATAGGCAGAGTGTCGAATTCATGCTAACCCAAGGGGTAATATGAATGCTTAGTATTGTTTAACCAACTCCCAAGGACTGAATAAAACCCTCAGATGAAAGGTGTGACCTTCAGAAGGCATGGAATCACTTCTTCTTTTCCCCCAAAAGATAATTTATCTAATACTTTTCTCTTCATTGAAGATATAGACTTGCTGCACTGAAAACTGTTTACAAATGTTCTTTCTCCATTAAATGGATTTTCTGAGTATAGATAGGCAAGTGTTTTCTGGAACTAATTTAAATTCTCATCTAATTAATATTCAAGACCAAAATGTTATCTTTGCATGACTGTGCAATTATTAAAGGGAAAATATAATCTGTGAAAGTCTTCTTTTTTTTTTCCCCCTAACTAGCCATGAACAGACATTTAATATATAATTTTTTTGCCTGTTTTAGGCTATGATTGAAGAAGCCATCACTAGAGAAGCATCTTTTTCGGTTATGTACACACCACTTAGGACAGAAATCAAGGCTGATGAAAGAAACAAGTTAAAGACCAGGTTTGCTAAAAAGCACCCTGATTATGTGGAGCACATATATACAGGTAACAGCAGATTTCACGTGTCCTTAAGCTCTGTATACTGTTGCTTGAGTGGCTGACTTACTTAAAAAGAGTTTGAGAGAGTCTGGAGGGTAAGCTCCAGACATTTCTACACTTTGGGGGGAAGGGGGGAGAGTGGAGGGAGAGTGGAAATAAATATCTAAAATTTGCTTTATGATTGCACAGGATTTAGGTAATCAAATCAGTACTTAGGCCAAGTACAGACTTTACACTGCAAATCCCATAAAGATGATTTTTATCCACGAAGCCCCATGTTTGAATTGTTGAATTTCATATTGTAACTAATATTTTGTTCAAACGTAGATTTGCAGTGCATTGCAGTGACAGTGAGACCCAAGCTCATTCCCATCTCTGTGGGTTTCCATCTGTCACCGATGGTCGTCCCTGCAGCACGGGCTTCACTTTCCAAAATTATCCTCTCTTATATGAGCACTAATAGACTGACCGACACTTTTAAGAGCATCTCAGCTGCAGGAATGAGAATAGATAGCCAGGTTTCCTTTAGCTTGTTGAAGACAAGTAGAAGCAGAGTGAACAAGGCCTTTGCAGAGCCCTTTATCATCTCCTGGCAGAGTGAACTCAAATAGCATCTCCTGGAGTAAACAGATGCTTAAATTCTGGTGACCACAACCTTATTTCAGGAGAAACAGGCATGACATTTTGGCAAAAGAGAGGAGGGGGATAAAAGGGATTTCTTACTACCATTAATATGATTACTTGGAGCATAGCTGACCCTGGTATGTTTGACCTTGAGTTTGATTTAGAAACATGAAGGGAAAAGTAAATGTCTCAGGTGAATTTGTGGGAATCCTCTATCTTCATCACACAAACTGAATGTGTACCTCACCTCCTACTGCCACTTCCAGCAGGGTCACCCAAAGGGCTGAGGTGCTGCCTGCTCCCTGCAAGAGTTAAACCCAGGTCAGACAGCTTCATCCTTGCAGCACTGCTGAGCCCCAGCACTCAGCAGATAAATAAGGCTTCCAAAAGGACACACATTGCGTCTTTGGGAGAAAAAGAAAACATATTTGTAAACCATAAATAGGAATTAGGAAACCAAATGTTTACCACAAAACTCTGCAAATACTGAACACAAGTAAACTTGTTTTGTTCATTTTTGTTTTGCTTTAAGGAATCCTAAAGCTAGATTGTGTCTTGCAAGCTGCAAACCACCCATGTACTGGATTTCCGGCAGTAGCCTGGGGGTTGTTCAAAGAGGGAAAATGAGGACTTACCTATCATGGTGGTTGTAGAATCCCTGTCTACTCTTTAGTTTCTAATATAATTTTGCGAAGAATTTCCTGGGACAAAAGCATTGGCATTAAAAGGAGCATCAAATAAAATTTCCTGAATCTGATTTTAGAAAAGATAAATTCGTATTTCACATAACCCCTCATTTTACTTGAGCATACTCAAGTAAAAAGTGAGACTTCCAAGAGCACGAGCAGAAAATGTGTGCAAGTGCTGTGCTGAAACTCAGTTTTTGTTCATAAATCAGTGAATGACTCTGAAAGTGTCATCAGCCATTTTCTCACTCCTTCTAGTAAGGAAAATGAAGAAGTTAAAAAAAGGGGGAAGGTGTAAAAGATCTCAGTCCTATAGTACTTTATAATTATAGCACATAGTCAATTATAAAATAGATTGAATAGAGCCAGATATAGAATCATAGAATATGCCTTCAAACACATTTGTTTACAAAAATCTATTGGTTGAAAGAATTGCTTCAATTCTATGTAAGTTTCTCTGACTGCAGGTTCTGAAGTTTCTAGGAATTAAGTGGGATAGAATGCCAAGAAAAAACAATATGGATATCAGGGGTTTGAAAGTGCAGTGGTGTGAAATGTCTCACACAGATGGGACCTCTCCCAAGCTTCCTCTTTTCTGTCCCATAAACACAGCAGACACAGTTGCTTTTCCTAGATGATGCTGAGATAACTCACAACAGTGTTAGATGACATCCACACCAAAGCAGAAGGGTTACTCAACTTGTCTATGCAGGTCTGACCTAAAATCACACTGCCCACCAAAAAAAAAAAAAAAAAACATCACAAAGCAACAAGTTTAGCTCATTGTCGGTGTGGTACCACTGAGCATTCAACCTGCAGGTCTGTATCTCAAATAGCTGAAATTAGAAATATGAGCTAAACCCCATTTTAACAGTGGGTGTGAAATACCAGACTTCTCACGAACATGTTATTTTAAATAACCTTCCTATTCTGTAACAATTATCTGTCCAATTTTAGTCCAAGTTCTGCTAGAGTGTAAGGATTGAATTGATTTCAAAGTTTTCTGTATTGCCAGGGAAAAGGAGCAGACACACATTTAAATCCATGTATACAATGCAGTTTGTTGCAAAATTGAGAATCCATTAAAAGCAGAATATGCTGCAAGGGAAATATCAGGTCCACTCACTTTGATTTATATAGGGGTAAGTTCAGAGAGCTCTGAGTGGGGTTCTCCATTTGTCACTCTGACCACGCAGCCTGGCATCTTAAAAGCAGAGCTCACTGAAAACAAAGCACTGCTTTGTGAAAAGTGACACTGACATTCAATCTAGGTTTATTTTTTGCAGGGCAAGAGGAGGGAGGAAAGGACTGGTCTGGTTCCCTAAGCAGAGGTGGTTTAAACAATTGGTCTGAGCATCTGTCCTTGTTGAGGTCAGGGCATACCAACTCAGCTAATACACAGGGGTTTTGGCAGCAGCAGTCACAAACTCTGGACAAGCCACAGCACATGCTGTTACATACCAGCTGGGTGGATCAGAAAGGACATACAGGAAGCCTGGGATTACACTGGTGGTGATGGTTAAATCACAAATCTGTAGGAAATAAAACCTCAAAAATTCAGGGAATAACAAAACAGCTTCTTTTGCAGTAAAAAGATCACTATGTTATGTTACTGAAGCGGTGAGTTATTAATGCTTTGGATTATCAGCATTGAAAAATACATAAATAGAAAAGACAGGTTTTATCTTATGCATCAGCAAAATTTAAGCTGTTGATGCAAAAGGTTGCAAAATCTGGAATTTCAAAACCCAGTTATAGCTGGATGGGCTAGCTTGGTCACCTTTGTTTTGGCAAGCTTTTGGGACTACATTTCACTCTTTCTTAGACATCCTTTCTTTTCCTGACGGGGGGTGGAATTGAAAAAGAAAAAAAAAGGTAACTTCTGTTACACCTGAAAAGAAATGTGACAGTGGAAATTATTTTAATTTCCTATTCCAGATCCTCATGGGCTTCACATCTTGCCACAGACATCTGAGTGGCTGTCTGAGCCTCCCCAGAAGTACTCTCTGACCCTGGGTTTCAGAAACAAACATATTGGAAAAATCTTGGAAAGGTGGTCAAACAAAAAACTGCCGATCTTTTCAGGTACGCCAACCTGCTTAATAGCTGAGACAGCTCAGGGGACACCTCCATGATCCTTGCTAAATGAGGGAGGGTGGGGGTTTCTCAGGACCCATTTCTCTGTGCTGGCAGCCCCAACTGTCCAGATATCTCTCCCCATACTCCTCTCTCCTCCTTCAGTTTCCCCACCTTCCTGCTAGATCCTCTTTGGAAAATGTATATAGATAAACACAGTGTACGGTTTTGTAATTTCATTTCCTAGACCGGAAAGCACCTTTCTGTCCTCTCACGAAGGAAGAAACAAAAAGATACTGGGATTATACTGGGGAAAAGATCATGCCAGTAATAGATTTTATAAGAAGCACCAAATTAACTGTGAGTATAAAATTCCCTTTCTGGTGTATAGTGTGTATGGCAGCAGAAGACTGTGCATGTGTGAATGATGTGTGCTTTTTGGTGGGTAATTCAATTCTGCACATGCTCTTCCTGTGTCCGGAAATGCTCAGTGAATTGCATTAGGAACAGAGTTCAAATGAGGTTTAGATGCTTTTAAAAAGTACCCCTAATTATTTGACAATGTACCCAATTTATTTAAAATCACTTCGCATGCAATTTTTCTCAAATCTTTATGGCGTATTATATTATATCCCTCCTTTACATAACCACCAAAACAACTTGCTATATTTAATACCCGTAGTTTACTACACATATCACCAGGATCTCCATCAAGAGTTAATAATTGCTACTTGAAACATTTCTAGTGCTTTAGATCCTGATCTCTATGTAGTGAAGTATGTGTAATAACCTTCAAATCTGCTACAACCATACTGAAGGTATATTAGTTAATTCTACTCCATACTTTCTGCAATAATGTACACAGCTTTTTAGCACCATGGCTTTTGATTAGCACAAAAGGTCAAAAATCAAATTTGCATGTAGACTAGACTGTTTTAATGCAATACTTAAATTATTCTCCTGAAAATAAGTGGAAAAGCCTCTCCTCCCCAGACTGTAAATGCTAATGCTAACACTTCTTCCCTAGCAATGACAGTTTTTAGTTTTCTGTACGTTGAAGGGATCAGAGCCATTTCCTTGTATGGGGTGCCTTAGCAAATCACAGGATTTATATTCTTAGGTTTTGATACCAGATAGGAGGTTGACAAAAACTGCTACTTAGCAACCCCTAGCAAAGAGGAAACATTACCTAGATATTTAGGGAAGCTATATCTCCTTTACTTTTGGAGAGCAGATGCTGAAACAGCAGTAAGTGCTTGAACTTACATGGTTAGTGGGAGGTATAGGTGCTTAGTGCT
>JBCJKH010039243.1:0-10652 GCA_039877255.1 Loriculus beryllinus
TCTGGTAATATTTTATATTAGAAATCCAATTACAAATGTCTTTAAGTAGATTAAAATTACTACTTTATAGTCAATCACTTACCATGGGGCTTGGTAGGTTGCTTTGAAAAGACTGCTGTCTTCCAAAATAAAATATACTAATTTTCTGTACCCATGTAATATGTTTATAATATTCATTAATAGCTACTTAGCCTCTTATAGATTTATTTTTATTCTTTACACTAAGCATATTAGTGCAAAGAATAACATTTTTCTACTATTAACCATCCCCTTTCATCAACCAGCCATCAGTCTTTTGATTGTTTTTTAACTGGTACATCTTTATGGATTTCCAATTCTGACTAAATGAAATGCACCCCTGCACCTAGGGAGCAATCTCCACACAGATTACAGATTATTTAATTCTCACTTGCACACTATTTAAAGGAAGAAGTTAAATGATGCACAAATCTAGCTCTGGGCCTTGGTCCACAAATGTACTTCACACAAGGGTCTAGTAAGCTCACCAAATAATTGAAGTAGGAGTGACAGAAGATCATGGCAGGTGAGGGCAGTTGTTTTTTTAGCTAGTGGAACTGGTGTTGTTTTCCAAAGCCACTCATGCTTTGCCTTAAGTCTGCAGGGTGTACATAACATCTTAGGTGACAGCCAGTTGCAACTGGGATTTCAATGTCATTTACTCGATGGGATGAACTGGAACCAAATCTTGAGCTCAGCTCACCTGCAGGTTCTGTACAGGTGGCCCATGATGCCCTACTCAGTGTAGTAGTATGGGATGTTTCCAGCTGGAGCTTTCTCTAGAGACACTCCCGGTCCCCTACTGAGCAATGACTGCAATAGTAGCACAAGCACATGTTACTGTTTTAATTAGGGGAATATGGATATCAAGTTCATTTCTACACGGGGATTAATGACCACTGATTAAAGTCTCTATTTTAAAAGGAAAAGAAGATTTTCTCTTCTTAGAGGGCATCTGAATGCTATATTCTCTGTACTTTATATTCTGAAAGAGCTCCAAAGCAATAGTTCACCAAATGGAAAGAGTTCGGCTTATATATGGTCTCATTTGTATGCACTGTGCCCTGTCTTGTAAGAATATATTTGACTTGCTTCTTTCCTTTGCTAATACGTTTTACTCACATGATATTAAAAATTATGGCTCAAAAAAATGTTGGGGATTTTGTACTTCAATCTTCAATGTGGAGATCCTGAGAAATATATTCCTGAAATTTCTCCTTTCGTCCTTCAAAAATTGTTTGGGTTTTTGGGTTGGTTTTTTTTTTATGTCAGCATGTCTGGAAGAGTCATGTAACTACCACTGAATGGCACAGTCGGGGAAACTATATTCTCCAGATGCAATAAAAGTTACTGTATTTTATTTCTTATTTTCTGCAGAGGGAATTACTTTTAAAAGCCTCCTATGATTTCTGCAAGAAATAAAAAAAGAGAAGATAAATTGGTTCTTGCAAATTGTACATTTCTACTGCATTCATTTTAATGAAAATGTGCCAGTTTCAAAAAAAGTGAAAAAGGTTGGGTTTTTTTTAATTGCAGCATTCTCCTTCAATTAAATTTAATCAGATATTTTATAGCACACTGAATTTGCACATATGGGTGTTCAATAGGATGCTTATTACTGTTCTCCCTTTTAAAGGTACATATAAATGGAAACACATACTGCATTTCACCAGATCTATTGCAATATTTTTAAAGTAGAGGAAGATTTTAGTTCAGTCATGATAAAGAGCTTGGTTTTGCTTCCACTCGACTGTGTAAAACTCTGATAGAGCTGTAAGAATTTAGAGAAATTCTGAAACTTTTAGTTTGGTTAACTCTACAACCCATTATTGATAGCAACAATAAAAAATTCTTGTGTGCTGGAACTAGCCCTAAAGAGATAATATTATTATTAAATAGTCTGAATACACTGAAAACCATTTTTGATGAACTAGTACTTTCTAAAAACATGCTTTGTAATTCACAGCTATTGCTATTCTTTCAAAAATCTACTCAAATATATTTTAGAAGATATTTTTTCTTCATTGTTGACTAGCCTCTTGTCTCTGATAATTATTGGCACTGTATGAGAAGGAAGAGATTGTTTAGCTTGGATCCATGCTAACTCCTCAAAGCCTAGACTCTGTGTAGTATGTATCACCTTTATGAGAATCTATAAAGCTTTCCTTTTTCATTTCATGAACTTTAGAGATAAAGTCATCCTGTAATACAAAATAGGTATTATATCCCCTGAAAAGAGCTGTTTGGAAACATTGAAAAAGAAAGTTCTCCCCCTCCCTGTGCTTCCATTTATTGTGCTTGTAAGGGGTAGATTTTCAAGGTATTGCTCTCCATCTGTATTTGAAGAATTAATCAACAGCTTTAGATGGATTCCATTTTCTTTGAATTATCAAGGAGAAAGTGTTTAAGGCCAGCTGTCAAATTCATTTTTCTTTCACTCAAGCTGGATAAAGAGAGCTTGTGATTTTCTTGCTGGCCTTGCACAAAAGTGCATCTGCATATGAAAACACTGAGGTTTTGGAAGAGTTAGTTAGACTGTTTTGTGGATACTATGAAATGCAACTGGCATTTAGAGCGTTACTAAATTTTTATCTTGCCAATCTGTTGTTGCATGAGTTCTCCTAAGGCTATTTAAGGTCAAACCCCAGAAGAAAATGTCTCAGTATTATCATGTGTTCATCTTTTGCAGCACTGCTGATGCATTATAAAAGACAATGTATGCCATGCAATTTCTTTTCAGGCTGGCATATTATTTTTCTTATTTATAAGAAAATGGGGGCTCATGTGGCAAGGATGTGCAATCATTTTCATGTTTTCCACATATTACCATCTTCTGGCCAGTACAGACATGTTGACACTGTTCCTGTTCTCCCTGTAACAGCTCAGGTCTCTGGCTGTTGTTTCCCAGCCACATGTCTCAGTACTCAACACCATGTCATTCATCCAGTGCCAACCAGAGGATGGTTGAAGTAGAGCTGGGAAGGCTTCTGAAGGCATATGCTTTTCCAGAAGCCCACCCTCCTGCTGAAAGGTAGGTTTTTACAAGCTGGATTATTAATATTTATCTAACATTTTTTAAATATAATTCTTAGTATGATTCCAATAATAAAGACTCCACAACTTCCTGTCCAATGCTACCTACCAGTGCTCGCTGCCCTTATCATTAGGATATGTATTAAGAGCTAATGCACTTAAATCCTTCGATTCTGTTTAATCCCATTAATTTTGTATTATCTTTTCAGTTTTCTTGTGTCTTGATTTAAAAACTAAAAATCCCTGAATCTTTTTTTTTTTTTTTAATTACAAAGTCAGGAACTGCTTTATGCCAGCTAAGTCCTCTAAAGTGCCAAGTGGAGCAGTGGGACTATTTTAACCAGCCTATATTTAGGACTCCTATTTATATGTCTCCGTATGATGTTTGCCTTTTTTGCACAATGCTGATTCATGTTCTTCTTCTCATCCCCTGTGATTCTCAGATTGCATTCTGCAGAGCTGCTGCCAAATCAGGCATCTCCTTTCCTGTATTTGTTCCCAGTCAGATGTGCTTTCCTCTGTTGAGCTGAATTGGTGGAGATGGGAAAGGTCAGATGATTTTCACAAATTTGTCTGGATCCCTCTGAAGCCTACACCAGCTCACTGTCATCCTTGCAGCCCCTCCAAGCTTGGTATCATCTGCAAAATGAAAAATGTGGTCTCCTCTCAATTATCCCATTGATTAGAGTGTCGGTTGCTGCGCATGCCTTCTGCAGAACAGATTCCTTTGCCTTTGGCAGGGAACCACTGATAATGGCTTTGTGAATAACATTTCCAAAACCTTTTCACTCACTTCACAGACATTTCATCTAGGCCACTGTCATGGTTTAAGCCCAGCTGGCAACAGAGTGCTACACAGCCACTTGCTCACCCCCCATACTCCCCAGTAGGATAGGAAGGAGAATCAGAAACAATGCAAAAACCTGTGGCTTGAGAAAAGAACAGTTTAATAATTGAAATAAAAGACAATGATGATGATGATAATAATAATAACAACAATAACAGGAAAGAAAGAGAGAGAGAGGAAGGAATAAACCTCACAACCCAAGAAAAAAAACACAAGTGATGCACAATACAATTGTTCACCACCCACAGACTGATACCCAGCCCAACCCAAGCAGCGATGTGGGCTATCTGGGTAACTCTCTCCCAGTTTATATATTGAGCATGACTTGCTGTGGTATGGAGTACCCCTTTGGCTTGTTTGGGTCAGATGTACTGTCTGTTTCCTCCTGGTTTCCTGTGCCCCTCCTCACTGGCAGAGACCATGAGAGACTGCAAAGTCCTTGATCAGGGTAAGTGCTACCAAGCAACAACTAAAACATCAGTGTGTTATCAGCATTGTTCTCAGACTAAATCCAAACCACAGCACTGCACCACTACTAGGAAGAAAAATAACTCTATCCCACCCAAAACCAGGACAATCATGTTTCCTTTCTTTGCTTGAAGGAACATAGAGCTGAGTCAAATATTCACTTAGCACAAAAATATACAATAAATACTACTTCTCCTTTGGCTAAAAGAGTTGTTGCATTACCTCCAAATATGACTTGGCTTCTCTTTTTCTTCCAGTTTTGAACAGCCAGCAGATCTCTGTGCTGAGAAAGGCAAATATAAGTAAACTGGGTAAATCTTTGTTTCAATCAGTATATTGCTCCCAACACCTAAATGAAGAGCAATTTGGTTAAGACTGTGTAAAGACTATGACGACTATCTGCTACCCTCATTGAAAGGTAAGTAGTCATTCCAGATTGCTTACTATAGAGAAATCTGGGGGAACACAGTGCATAAACTGCTAGGGATCTGACACCAGCAGGCTGGGCTGGTGGGGTGTACTTCACACTGAAAAATAACAGCCTGAAGAACTGTGCCCAGCTGACAGGTGGTAGCTGCTGCAAGTGATAATAACAGGTCATGTTATCACACCATGACACCTGAGAACACCTAAGGAGGTGAAAGTCCCCTGGGCTTAGCTACAACAGTGTCCAGGAAACCTCTCAGCTAGTGGGCACTCTCAGCTGTATTTGACATTGCCACAACTGCTCCTAGAATACCCAGCTCTGGAATGGTGTGTGCACTCCAAGAAAGAAGCTGACTGATTGCAAAAAGTTTGAGAAAATTAAAATGGATGAGAAGACAAGAAAACTGAGCGAAAAAGTCAAGCATCTCAAAATACTGGCTGAAAGAAAAGAGTGGTTGTAAAGTTGTTGCAAGGTGGTTGGATCACAGTCTAAGTAGCTGCACAGACAACAGCAATGCAGCAGAGGGAATCTTGGAAAGAAAAAGTTTCTTGGTACCGGAAGCTGAACTAGACAAGTTCACCTGATAAATAATGGAATTTTTATCCTTTGAAAACCTGTTTGTGCTCAGTTCTCCATTAGTGGATATTCTGAAATAGACTAGTTGTGTTTGGTTTTCTTTTCTACAAGTTGAGCTGTAGTTCAGAAGTCCTGTAGTTCAGAAGTCCTATAGTTCCTGCTAAATTAGATAAAGTTTGCCGTATGGCTTGTGCGGTTCATGTCCTGACTTCAATTCTGTTCATGCACGAACAGATCAAATATTACATGGCTCTGTGTATGTAGTAATTTCTGCAGAGATTTTCTCTAACATTTAAGAGAATAGTTTGAATATGAGATCATATTTATAGGGGGACTCCTGGTACCTTATTATTAAAGAATTTCTTTTGCAATGTCTAATCTAAATCCCCCCTCTTCCACTTTGAAGCCATTTCCCCTTGTGCTATTACTGCATTCCCTTGTAAGAAGTCCCTCTCCAAATCTTAAGAATGCCTTATTAATAGCAACATTGGAAAGTAGCACAGTTAAAGGAAGATAAGCCTAGTGGCCAGTATCTCAGAAGCTTTTTAATAAAAAATACTAAGCAGTTTCTAAACAGCTTTGTATTGAATTTTCAGGAGAAAGGATGAGACTAACATTGAGATATCTTTCTTTGTTGAAACTGTTCCATTTTGATAAAACAGATTTCTATTTGCCAAAGCAGTAACTGTAGTTACACTGTAATGTAGGTGCTCCATCTTCCGCATAAAACCTAGCTATCACCTCTCCCTGTGACCTAGTAAATAAGATACATACTCAAGAGGAGGGATATATGAGTTCCAAATCTTGCTTCAGCAGCTGTAGGTGCCTGTTACAGCCTATGGGACACCTCTTACAAGATGAGAGCAGCCTGTCTGGGGTACATAATAGCATTATGTTGAAGCTGTTCTTGTGGTAGGGGAATAGTGAGGGAGATGCTTTTAAATACTGGAGAGCTTTGAAGGTAGGCTGCTTATGGGGTTTTTTTCATTCGACTCAGCTATTGAAGCATTACAAAGGCACATGTCCCCTCCAGTGATGTTGTGAATTGATGGCCTCATTACTTAGATTTTGTTACACATAACCCATTCTGTTCAGTGACAAAAAAATAAAAGGTGGGTTTTTTCTAATTGATAGAACTAGTGATTATTCTTCACTTTTTTTTGGCCCTGAACCACCAAAATGGTTACTTATGTAGTTCTGCCATTGCAACTCTTAAGGAGTTTCAAGTTGAGAATTGCGACAGAAGTTTATGCTGAAGCGCAGCTTTTCAACCCCAATGCCAGAAAGCAGGCCTCATTTCAGGAAGCTCTAACAGTCAGGGACCATCTTTGCATTCTTTGCTTTACATGACTGGGACCCAGTCCCACAGAATCATGCAAAAATGTTAATTGGTTGAACTGCCTACAGAAAATTGACTTTTGCCATCTTCATACTACCTTACCTTTTCCTCACTCTTACCTCCCCTACCATTTTTGCAGCTTTACGCTGAACATGTGGGAGAGGATGCATTTTAAACTGTGAGCAGGCATGTAAGCTGCACAGAGCATAAGGCTTGGGAAGGAGTCTATCTCTCATCTTCTCCCAAGAAGCAAGTGCCTAACTGCTGTCCTCCAGCTCATGAGGCATTCTCCCTCTCTACCTACCAAAGCCAAAACTGAGGTGACAGACAAAACTCCCATCCCCTCCTTTCCTTACCTGCCTGTATAAAAGGTGAGTGTGTGAAAATGAAAGCTGTGTTGTGCTGACCAGAAGCTGACATGCAGACAGGTCTTTTTTTGAAGAAGGGAGCCACATTCCATGGCTAAGACAAGCTAGAAAGCTTGTCTTTCCATAGTGCAGGTCCTCAGTGACTTGGCAAATTGTAGTAAGGGACAGGAAGGAGATCAGCCTGTGTTGTATAACCATCTCTCTGTAATACTAAATATATCAATTTTATCAGGGTATGGCCATGACATTTTTTTTATCCTTTCAAAATATTGAGTGAATTCATGAACACCTTTCAATAACCCATTTGTGTTCATTTTCTTTTTCTAAAATAAACTTGTCTAGGAAAAATAATGAATATGACATTCATTACAATATAAGACTTCGGATAACATATTCTGCCTGATACATTTCTTCACACCCAAACAGTATGATAAGATAAATTCTACTTTCAAGCAGCTGAAAGGTATTACAGTCCCATTAATTTCATAGCTAAGCCACAGCAAGAAGCATTTCCGGTAAGCTCTTTTAGTTTTATTTGGATGTACAATAGGGAAACTTACTGGTGATTACAATGGCATTTGTGCATTTTTAAGAGTTTTTACATTATGTTTTGCAGTTTTGCTTTTTTCCCTAATGCATCAAAGCATAAAAGCCCCCAGAGCTGCGACAACTAATAGCAAAGGAGTAGTGTTTGCAGACAAATTTGATTCCAGACTAACTAATGCATTTGCCAGATTTTCACGAATTTTGGCCACCTGTTGTAGAGCTGTGGGAACAGTAAATTCCCTCCCATGTGGAAAAAAAGAGTGCTACCTAAAGTCACTATCAGTATGAAGCAAGGGATTAAGAGGAATATTTTAAGAAACAGCAAAAAGCACTGAAAAAGTCTCATATCTGCAGCTTTAACTATATCTTAACCTATAAATTCCTCTATGGTGTAGAACAGGCATGTGGTGCACTACTGTAAAACTGAACTAGGAACACTGGCTTCCAGTGAATTTGTGGAGGCTTACCACCACAGCTCACATCTGTGTGTCTACTGGAGGTAGGAAAACACATAAGGGAGCTCTGGAGTTTCCCACCAGTAATGGTGAATATGGATAAGCTTCTACATCTCCTGTTGCAATTGTTTGACTTGTGAAGCCACCTGAGAAAAGAGCTGTTCCCATTCCTCTCTTATTCCCTGAGAATTGCTAGAAACAATAACTTTGTAGAGTTTTTTTCTCAACCTGCAACAGAGTCAATGAAAACTATAGCTGGTATCAAAAAGTTGGTTTTCTACTCCCCAAAACAGTGTTTTGGCAATCTAAAACAAAATAGTTGATTGGAGAAGTGATGGAAGGGTTTTCATGACATTTTTCACACACCAACCCTACTTTCCGATTCTTCCTCAACAGTCCAGAAAAACAGATTTCTGGCACTAACACTAAACTAACCTGATGGTCCTAAAGATACATAGAGTGTAATCTTCTCCATGCATTGTACAGTATCCTCTTGGCTGCATTCAGCACCAAATACCTGCCAGGTATGGAAGCAGAGCTAACACTATTGGTATCATACCTGGGAGATGCAACACTTTCAAATCCGAGTATCTATCCCTAATTGTCTGGTGTTTCTATGGTCTTGCCTCTCGGACCATGTGAAGTGAATGCAAATAGAAAAGATCCTTCCAACTGGTGCAAACACACAGAGAAAACATCTGTGGGACATGGCAATCTCACAGCAGGACAACCTCAGCATACCTGAGGCCTTCACCACGATCATATTTTGATGAAAATTCATCTGGGAGGTGGTTGAAATTTATTATTTATTTATGTATTTCTTTTTCTGGCTCCCTCTATTTTCTGCCCCTTAGGAAATGTATTCTGAAAAAGTGCAGCCTGACTAAAACTGTTTGTGAGAGCAGTCAAGGAATCACTGGGTAAACAGAAAAATTACTTCTGACCATGATTCTTCTATTTTTTCTGCACACCTCAGTTTCTGTGCAACACAATGCATTGTAAGTATCTTTTCAGAAGTCCTTTAGATTATAACAAATGTGTTTAATAGCCTATAACTTGGAATATAGAGTAGCATCGTGCAATGTTTATTCTTGAAGGGACCTCTGGATCCACTGCTCAAGGCTTCAAAGTGGGAACAGGTTGCACAGGGACTTGTCCAGTTGAGCTTTGAATACACCCAGGGAGGCACATTGCATTTGCTCTCTGAGCAATCTGGTTTCCTGTTCAAACAGTAAAAATCAGAAATGCATATATCAAAGGAATGATTTTTTTTCTCACATATTTGCATAGTATCTAGCACGTTATACTTCTGTGTGGATGCTACTTTACTACAAGTAATTAATAAATAGTAGAAATGCTACTGTAAAATGCATTCGTTTGCATTGATTATTTAAATACTATTCTATTGTCTCATGTTTACTATGGAGACACTCAAGATTTAATTGGCAAGAGTGACAGATTCTGCCCTGTATGCTGAAGAACTGTCTCTGTTGTTGTGTTATACCCACCATCTGTTCCCAGAGTCCATCCACACAGCACTGAAAGATCTCTTTTTATCATACTGGCTAGTCAGTTTTACACCCTGTGAGACAGCCTATATTTTAAGACAGCAGCTTCTGAAGTGAGCTCTTCTGGGAAGCTCACACACTACTTTGCTCAACTGGCAAAAACCAGTTGTTAAAACGCAAAGAGTGAACATGATGCCTCTGCAACCAGGATTCTCATGCTTTCAAAAATTGCTCATTCCTGAAAACTTCCATCTCTGAAGAGACTTATGCCACAAAGATACCTCCAGAGTACAAGGTCTCATTTTTGCAGCTACTTAATATTTCACTGAGGGATGCTGAGCACTTCCAGCTGATGGTGGGCCAGTGGAAAATGAATGCGCTCAGTATATGACCATCAGTCTCCCAAATGATATTTTGATTGGAACAGTTCAAGATTCTTAGTTTTGAAAAGAAGTGTCCCTGTGTGCTTGCTGCAAGCAAAGACTCTTAATGGTTTACCACAATCCTAATTTCCCATTTAAATTAATGGAATAGTAGCACTATTTACTTTAGTGCCTCCCATACTGTGCAGAATCATTTGTTGCATAAGTTGCTTCCCCCAGCTAATCTGCTACTGTAGATGATAACAAAACCCTTATTTATCTTAATGGTATTTAATGATAAACATTTAGTTTTGCTCTGTACTTCTTGGAAAATCCACCGTTCTACTATCCAGCAAAGAGAGTAGTTTTAAAGAGTTTATGGGATTTTTGCTCTCTATGGTGTTTTTTGCTTGGGGGAAGGAGGGATCTGTTTGTGTTCCTGCTTTTATGTATGATGCTCAGAATGTTGCTACTCAAAAGGGAATATATTGTTCGAATATCACTCATTTGTGCTAAGGGGCCAAGAATAGAGGAAATGCTAATAATTTATGTTCCAAAATATGACAAAGATCTTCCAGCCTCAGGACAGACAGCTACAGACACTAGTCAAGAGTGGATGCTATATTATAACAACTGGAACTTGAACAGTTTATGACCCTGAAAGATGTGGAGCAAGCTCAGTGACTGCAGATAAAAATGAGACCA
>JBCJKH010039247.1:0-36889 GCA_039877255.1 Loriculus beryllinus
TGTATGCTATTGAAATAATTTTTATTCTCATCATTAATGTTTGTGGAGTCATTTCTGTCACATATGTATTTGAAAGAGTCTGATTTCCTGTTAGAATGCAGTTTATGGGGACATGTTGTTATCCGTAGAAGAAAACTGCTCCTCTTCCTTTCGACTATCACAGGAGGTATCTCCTTGCCTCTTCAACATGAAGCATGTCTACCTGTTTTGTCAGTCTGTGTTTATAACAAGCAGGTCATCCTTCTGAGCTCAGTTACAATCTTATGAATGCTCACCTGGGTACTCATCTAGCCAGTTGCTGGGCAGCCTTGCCTTATGCTGTGCTACTGTGGATTGATAGTTCATTGCAGTTGTCTGTTGCAGGCTTTTTGTAGCTCAACCACCAACGCTTGCATGAGAAGAAAGATCAGACTGCTAGACAGCCCTTGCTTACTCTCTGCTCTCCTTAAGCAGAGCATGTTAAAGTGTGAATTTGTAGGGCTCGAGTCATTGTGCGTTAGTTGCTAGACGCTAGCTCTCAAGCTGTGGCAAATGTGGGTAGGTTTAGCTCTGTGCCCTATTTTTGTGTCTTGGAGGCACAAGAACAATTTTGGCAGCTTGCTGGCTGTAGTGGCAGAACTAGGTCAGAGCCTGTAGTGTTCGGAGGGCGTGAGTGGACATCATCTCCCAGGATGCTGGATGGATGGAGTTAAGAGATTACCCTGTTATTACTGGCAGCCTACCCAGTTAAGTTTTGCCAGTTTGCCATGTTGCCTGTTGTTGTAAAGCTTTTTAATGGAAGCTGCTAAATATAAAATTAGGTCCATTGATTTCTTCACAAGCAAAAGAGGGTAATAGCACCAGGGTGCAGGTGGGATCCATCTACATTTAGCCTAGGGGAAAAGTTGAATGGCCCTTCTTAGCTTTGAGTGGATTTAATAAATAAGCCATATCTACTTCAGGTTAGGATTTGTGTTTTCATCTCCTCTTGAGCAGAAGGTTTGTGACCTTCACCTTACAGTGTGGCTACTTCTGTGTAACTCATCTGGCCAACTCGTAGAAGGTGGCAAAAACTTACTGTGGGATCCAGCTACCACAGTTCAGGATACTGCTAACAAAGCTCTATGAGGAGATGAAAGTCTGCTCAAAGGTAACAGCATAGTAGAGAGCCATTCCGTAGTCCACAGGAGCCACATAGGATATAGTGCTGTTTAGTGTGCTTCCTTACTTGCTGAGACCAACTCAGTGGGTCAGTTGATTTGTCTCTCACTTCCCAAGGTTATGTTTGACACATGCGTCCAGACAGGCTGGTTTGTGAAATATGCTTCATTTGTCCATCTTCTCTTTTCAGAGGTGTCCTGCTCTTTAAAAAGACCAAGTCAACTCTTCTTCTAGGTTAGTGTGTCACATAGTCTGTTTCCCTCCATTAGGATTTTGGTAGCTGAATTTCCAGTTGCATATCAAGGTCTCTGCTGAGAGATGTTGCATGTTTATGAAGCTGAAAAGAGTGAGGGAGAGGAAATTTGTTAAAGGTGAACAAGTTTTACAGTTTGTTTTCTTACAGGATTTTGATCAACTGTAATGTCAAAACACTTTAGTTCGAGATACTTTTGCAAGGGGCCAATGTGAAACATTTAAATTATTGATACTTCCGTTTTCTCAAACTGAATATCTGCTTAGCTTTGGGAATTCATGAAAACCTACTGCATTTCTCCAATTGTGTGGAATGTTAAAGCTCTTGGGCTTCCCCTATACACTAAGAATATAACCATCTGTTTCTTACCAGTTTGTGACCATTGCTGATGTTCAGTGTTTGTAGTGAACATGATCAAGTTTAGCTATGCTTCTGCTCTTGTTTAGGACACTGCAGTCTGTCAACAAACATTGCTTATATCTAGGCTACCTCCTAACATTTCCATCAGTCAGTTCTGGAAATAATGTTGCACTTGACCCCTGCTGCTTCACCATTTTGATAAATTGCTCTCTGGCAATACAGGAGCTAGCATCATGTTGGACACTGTTCCTTGGCCCATGCCACTGCTAGGATAATCCTGCTACCTCTCTGAACTCATGTTTAAGCCATGGTGTCCAAAAGCAGAGGGGGGAGAGTTATGCTGTTGCAGGCTGTTGCTGAAGAGAAAGGTTGATTGCCACACTTTGCCAGCTGCATTGTTTAAAAAGTTAGCGTTTGGGGCTGCATAGGTAACTGACAGGTATGACTTTGTAACACAGGCTGCAGCAGAACCTCGGAGGATAAAACCCCAACTTTGTCACTGACAAATGAATCCATAGAAAATTATTGATTCTGACTTGTTTAATATTTTCTTGTTTGTCTACTTCGCATAGTGTATGTCCCAGGCATAGTACGTTTTATTTTCACAGTGCTCCAGATAGCATTTGGATGAAGTTTAGTTTCTAAACATCACTGTCAGTATGGAAATCTTTAGACTGAGTACTCATGCTTTCCTGAAATAAGTTTGTTATTCTTTTTGAAATTGACAGTAGTAGTGTTGTCTTGCTTCATATGGAACAAGTTGGGGAATTCAGAGGTGAGCGTGGAAGGCTAACACTGACTTCCTAACATTCAGTGCCTGTTTGCCCTCTTGCCAGATGTTTACTCTTTTTTTATCTTTGTGGCTGGTTTTTCTTACCCTTGTAAGCCAAAGGGGTATTTTTAATGGTTACATTTAAAGTTAACAGGTCTTTAGGGTTATCATCAGAATGATTCCCCAAGCAGAACTAACAGTTAAAAGTGAATCTGTAAAATTTTACTGTTTAGTTTAAGAAA
The DNA here is from genome assembly GCA_039877255.1 of Loriculus beryllinus. NCBI lineage: Eukaryota > Metazoa > Chordata > Aves > Psittaciformes > Psittacidae > Loriculus > Loriculus beryllinus. The sequence goes on from JBCJKH010039247.1 coordinate 2,768, forward strand.
CTTGTATGATTGCACAACTTTTTGGTTTTGGCTGTATTTCTGGACACAAATAATGCTAATTTTTAATCTTTCTCGTAAACTAGGCAAATGGTGGCTCGAAGTTTGCTGGACACTTTGAAGGAAGTCAGTGATGATGAGAGAGATTGTATTGCTGTGTTGGAGAGAATCAGCAGATTAGCTGATGATTCAGGTAGGTAGCATTAAACATTTTACTGGTTTAATGAGGGAGAGTCAGAATTGCTGAACCTGTGTTCAGCACAGCACTAATATGTTCTTTCTCATCTTTGATGTTCAAACTAGGCTTCTGCAAATGCAGTAAAATACTGTAAAATTTCATTTTGGTAAATCATCCCCCAAAGATGACTTTTTCCTTACTATTTTTCTCAAGATAATTAAGCCCCTTCAAAATGTAGGATTACGATTTTCCATCAGTACCTTTTTTAATAACTAATTATATATTTCAGCTGCCTAGCAGATCCACATGACTATTTTAGGTTTATAAAACTTAATTTTGTGTCTTGAAAAGAATCTTGCAAAACATCTGTGCAAAACTCCTATTATTTTTGATGGAATTTAAATGTTGTTCTCTTGGTCCCTTTTGGGCAACCAGGTAGGAAGTAAGAGAGGCAGCAGAAATTGGTGACAAGATGCAATTGCAAGCAGTGAGTAAGAGGGTTCTGTAGATATAGAAGGGCTTTTGCTTGTGAGTATATTGAGACTACTGGGTGCTTGGAATAAAAGGCAAAAGCAGGAGGAGAAAAATAAATAAAAAAAAATTAAAAGAAAATGAGTGTTTAAAAAGTGGTGGGGGACTGGGTGAAGGGAAAAATAGTGTGGACAGAGCTGCATGAAAGTTCCAGGTTGAAGATGCTCTAGAAAGAATTAAGGATTTGATTTCAACATAGCTGATACAGTTTAAGCACTTGAAGGAGGAAGGAAGGCTTCAGCAGCAAAACATCACAGAAGATCAGCAGTTTATTTTTTTTGTCATTGTAGAAGTGCTGTGAAGGGAAATTTGTATTAAATCTTGAGGACAAAACATTTCTTCAGTTTAATGTCTGTTCGTTCTTCTCCCTTCTGGGATTGCAGAACATAATGCTTTCCAAGAGTAAAAAAATATTCTGCTGATTTCTGTTATTCTGTCATTATTGTCTTCATTTATGACCTGGGTTCAACTGTAGCAGTTATATATGTGCTGCTGCAGCTGCTGCTGCTACAGCTGAACCCAGGACAATTTAAAACACACATTTTTACTTTTCTGAGGGAATGTCCTTGTTTAGCCAGGAAAAATAGCCTATTGTAAGCAGTACACAATTGTATTGAGTATCTCTCCAAGGATTCTTTAAGAGGAAAAATGGTCACTATTCATTTAGGATTAAATGTGTCTTTAATAGACAACAGTGGTGTGCTGCTGTTTCTAGAGTGCTTTCTTAGCAGAGCTGTGCTTCAAAATCTGTATACGTTACTGTTTTGAGCATCAGAAACTTTCTGAAGCTTTATTTCAAGTTTGGAAAACAGGACAGCTGTGTCCCCAGGGGGAAATGGCCTTGTGAAGCAGCTTTGTAGCCATAGGCTTTTTACTGATGACCAAGTGTGTCAAATTGAAGTTTGCTTGGATAGAAATGTAATGGAAGCCAAGAGCTGAGCCGAAATCCATTTGTTTCCTTTAACAGGGGTGGAGTACACTTTTAGTCAGGGTTGATATTTTCTCAGTGTCAGTAAAAGCAGCATTTCAGGCTTTTCCTGCATTGTAGAAGTTGTCTCAGATCTGCCAAACTAGTAGCACTGGATTCTTCAGCTGCCCCACAAATTAAGTTTCTGTAAACTCAACTGTGAGTCTTGTGCCTCGAGCCGTTGCAGTATTTGACTTAGCCTGTTTCTGTAACACAGGTTATTAGAATAACCTTGTGTCTTAAACCGTGTGAAAATTCGTTAGGGAGCTAGATCTGCTTTGTACGCTAATACATACGCTTGACTAGTATTCAAAGTACAGCACAGTGGATTTTGTTTGGTTTTTTTGGGAGGAGGGTGTTGGGCTTTGGGGTTTTTGGTTAAGGTTGCTATTACTAGGCTTGGTTTTAATTTTTCTCTTATCTGATGCTTTTTACCATTTATGATACTTTTTTCTGACCTGTTCTGTAAAACAAGCAAACAAAAAACCAAAACAACAAAACAACTGAATTTGGAATAAGAAAATGAAGTATCTCTGTTTTGACTTGCTTGGTTAGAGCCAGATACCTGTGTGGTCAACTTGGAGTCTAGTCGTCATGTTTAAATTCAGAAATAATCATAAATTTACAGCATGGTTTGGGTTGGAAGGAATCTTAAAGCTCATCTAGTTCTGACCCCCTGTCATGGGCAGGAACACCTTCCACTAGACCAGGTTGCTTAAAGCACTATCCAGCCTGGCCTTAGGCACTGCCAGGGATGGGACAGCCACAGCTTCTGTGGGCAAATACGAACTTCTGGGAAGTCAAACTAAATATGTACTGGTCATCTTGTTTCTAGTAGGTGATATTCATTAGTTTTACACAATACCCATGCTCTCTTTGTTACTGCTGCTGTTACCTAAATTCAAGTACAGCAGTGAACTAGAAATAAGCAGTCCTTTGTCCTGCAACTTCAGGAGTCCTGTAGTTGGTCTGATGTCATTCAGACGTGGTCTTTGGTTGCAAAAAAAACATGTTTAGGTTGGTTTAGGGTTTGGGTTGGTTGTTTTGTGTTCGTGTTGGGTTAGGGTTCTTTTTTTTAGCTGCTTTTTTTTGTTCAGTTGTTGTTTGGTGTTGGGGTTTTTTTGTTAAATAAGCTGTGGCTACAATGGGACAGCCATTTCTGAGTTTGAGATCAAGAGAGTTTCAAAACAATAATTACTATTATTCTTCATATACTGCAGTAACACTTTTAGAAAGCTACATGTCCTCTCTGTTGTGCTAAATGCTGCATTAATGTGAAATAAAAATTAATCTTTACTAGAAAAAGATCTGTGTCCAAATACATGATTGCAGGAGGAGAAGTACAAAAAATCATGAGACTATGGCTTGGTATGATTGACACAGAATTTCACATACCAGCTGGCTAGCCAGGACCTTACATTCTTACATTTTTTGAGGCTTGATGGCACAGGAAAATACCAGCTTTAAAGCTGTTTTTAAAAAAACTGTTGACGAAAAATGCTCAAGCAAACAGCTTTTGGTGGAAACTCATGTGGACTCTTTGAATAGTGTCTTATTACGGGTAATTTATAAAGGTTTCTTTTGGGGAGAAGAACTGGGTGTTGCCTATACTTGAAAGAATGTTAAGTGATGCTTTAATATCTGTGAACAGGCAGTGTGCAGGTTGCAGGCGGACACACAGTGAGTTGTAGTGAAACGCATTTTGTGAAAGACAGTTCTGACTACCATTATGTCACTACACATACATATCATACAAAGTGGGTCTTTTCCTGACAGGGCAATTTGGACTCTTTCTAATGAATTAGTTCCAGGTTACATGTGGTTTTGCAGCCTTCAGATGACTAGTATGTTTCTGCTGTGGAAAAAATACCCACTTAAGGTGATACTGGAAATGAGTTGCTCCAAGTGTTGATGGAACACAGGAATTGTTGTGCTCTGGTGTCATGTCCTGCTGTATGTAAATGGCAGCACAGAATTGCTGATAAGTGGAGGAAACCAGTCAGTAGCAGCTGGGGAGTAATCTGCTGCCTCCAACCCACTTACTTCCCAGAGAAACTTTCTCCCCAAATCTCAGTTGTTTGAAAGGCTTATTTTCTTCTGTAGTTTTGTTAACTACTGTAGTTGTGTGTTACTGCCAAGTCTGTGATTTTGCTGTGGGGTTTGGATGTTTCTCAGTACTTCCAAACTCTGGACTTCCCTACTGACTTTGATAGTGATTCCTCTGGAGTAGCTACAGCTGACATACCTTGTATTGCTTTTGAATCTGCTGTTTAATCACTTTGTCATTTCTCTGTTTCTTTAGGGATGTTAGGTATGGTTTTACACTTAGATGTTTTTGTGGTGTCTTTGAATTTATAGAAGCTAAGAATCAGCTTGGCGTAGAAGCCCAGTGTTTGGCAAATCTTATCCCGCATAAATCCTTGCTAGAGATAAAATGCTTATCTTTGTGTTAAAACAGCTGGGCCTTCTTCATTCTCAAATGCAGACTAGCCACAGACTTCATGTGAGCTTGAACAACGGCTTTATGTCTGTCTTTTTCACTTACGTAAATCGGTATCATTCAAACTATTTTTTGGTACCAGCTTGTGAGCAGCTTATATGATACCAGGCTTCATCATTGTGTGCACAAGTATGATTAACTGGCTTTAAAAGTTAGCCATAGGCAGAATTATTGCAAGAATGATAAGAAATTATGGGGGGGGGGGGGGGAGGGAGGAGGAGGCAAGGGACTTCCTAGACGACTGGTATTTGATTCTATATAAACAACTAGGATTTTTTTCTCCTGAGTGACCAATAGTCTCTGCTGCATAGAATCAGTTGTGAATGCAATTTGCAAAAGAAACTGAATTTCAAAACAATTATTAGACTAATTGGTCATTAAGTTTTGAAGCTGTGTAATCGGCTTAATGTGGATGGCCTCATGACCTTAATTACTTAACAGAGTGCTTAACTTATGTTAGTAAGACCATTTCAATTGTTGTTGGCATAGTGAGAGATAACAATGCCTGTCAAATAGCACATATTACAGCACTGCGTTGAACAAAATCCTGATATGTAAGCAGTATTAATAGAAATTTTCCATAATGGTGTGGAAGTATTTTCCATACCACTTCTCCTATATTCAGCTACACATTTTCCTTTTCTTGATGTGATCCTCTTTTGTTTCTCCATTCATCTGATGGATGACTAATGGTGACATTACCCTCTCTCATTAGTCTGTGTTTCACTCCTTGCTCTGCCAGTCAGTAATGAAGTCTATTTCTGGTTAGTAAGAATAAAGAACCTGGCTACTGAGGCAGCACACACACTGGACACATCAGTCCTTCTGATGGATTCCTAAACTAAAAGGGACAGGTTCTGGTTACAGTGCATTTTGCTTGCCTAGATTTTCTTTCGTCTTCAAAAAGGTAGGAAAGTTGGAAGGACAGATGAAACGGGAAATGGTGGAAGTTGAGAATATGGATGACACTAGAAGGAAAAAAAAGTGGGAAGGGAAAATTTCATTCAGGAGAAAAAAAGTGGATGAATAAAGATTGAGTTGACAAACTGAAGAATTTATGCAAACTTTGTCTTTGATCATGTAAATGACATTGTTTGAGAATGGACATATACAAATCCCATACTGTTGCCCATGCTGTAGGCATCTTGGTATGCTGTGGACCTTATATTCAGGCTGAATGCAGAAGTGAGGATCTTTACAGGGAGAAGGGCATAAAGGTGTCTTCTGCACTGCTTGTTTCTCTTTAGCACATATGAGTCAATATTTTAATTTGCCTTTTACCAAATTCATTTTTGTTTTCAGAAGAATGAAAGTGTAAATGCAGAATGATGCACTTACACCTTAACTTTTCACAACCCTTAATAAGAACAAATATTATTAATACTCAGGTGTACTTAAAACATTCATCAAAATTGTAGATTAAAGCAGCATTAACATCACCGGTAATTGTTCTTCATGTACGCTTTCAGAACACAAAAACGTTACAGGCCCTCACAAATGTAGAGGAAATTTCTGCTTGTATTCCGGAATGGTCATTCTGAGATAATGAAAGCTTTGCAAAATTTCTTCTAAACACTGTGCATTGTTGCAGAGTAAGCTGTTGTGAAATAAATCTAGTTGTGAGCTGGCTCTGGAATAATTGCTTCACTTACAAATAACTGTTCTAGTGCAATTAGTTGGTATTACACTGTGCAGATCTGCAGTAATCCCCTTTTAATTTCTAGTATACAGCTAACTGTGGTGCTTTACTTCCTCAGAGCCTCAGCAGGGATGAAATAAACATTAACACACTTATACAGGAAAGCTAAGCGTATGTGCTAGGAGTAGCTCGATGGGTATTGCGGCATTTTGCTTACATGAGAGATGGTGTGAAATTGTAGGGGAAATCCCAAGTGGTTTTCCATGCATGAGGAAGGAACAGTTAATTTACTGCTATGGTTTTTGTGTGTGCAGATCAAAGTCTGCTCAGGTTCTGGAGATGTTGGTTGGAATATATTGCTGGCTTCATGTCGTCTGGAAGTAGAACTGTGTCATTTTATTCTAACAACTTATTTTTAAAGTTATTTCACAAACAGAAGAAACAGAAGTCTTATTTTCACTTTCTTCTGTAATTCTCCTGGTTTTGCTTGTTTTCTAAACATCAGTTCAGTATAATTCTGTATCTAGGGAATACACAAGACCTGGAATCAAACAAAGTGCCTAGTGACTGAGGAAAACAAGCATGACTTTGCTTCTGAGATCTGATTTTTTTGTATTAGTATTTCTTACCACATTTTTTTGTTTTGACAAGTTGCAGCATTTTTTTTCCCTTGTAGCCTGTTACTTTAAGGCACAAACTCATACCTTCAAGAGATAGCTTGAAAAGAGCGGCATTTAAAAATACTTCCTCTGCCAAATGGAAAAAAGCTGTTCGAGCAAATGCTATGGAGAACCTAATTGTACCCAGTGATTTTTCTAGTGTGCCTAAAATAGAAACTTTCTGTCTTGATGAGAAGCAAAATTCTCCACCCAGATTTTGTTTATACTGTGTGAAAGCCTTGTTCTGACTGTATTTTACAGTGCAAAAAATAGATAATACAGATGTGTTCCTCAGCTGGATGAGTTTATGCTATAAGAAGCTGTGTGTAATTATTTTAACTGATAACTACCATGCTCTGTTCACTGTGTTGATGACAAAACCAGAAACTTGGTTACAAACAACAGGAAATTTTAAATTGAAATAGCAGACACTGTCTTGTATTGAAGTCTGCTGGAATCTGCTTGGATCTCCCACCCGTCTAAGCTAAAGGCAAAGCTGAGGAATGTACAAAGGGAATGAGAAAGTGCTGTATCTTTAGTGGAAATTTTTGGCATTGTTGCTTGGATCTTTAGGAAACATAATGCAAGGAAAAGCTGTACTGTAACCTCATCAGACTGCAAGATTAGGTTCTATTCAGTACACACTGGAACATATGCTTCAGCATTTGGAAGAATTGAGCTCTTATCTAAATTGGTAAGCTGAAGGTTAAGGTTCTTGCATAGCAGCAGTAATCCCCAAGAACAGCACAAATGCCTTTTTGATAGTGAATTATGGTGTTGGGTTACATAGCCAGTTACATACACAGTGCTCATTTGTTTGTTGGTTTGAATTGACCTGAGTAAGATTATAGAGCCATGTACTTAGAAGTTAGGGAATATAAGAACTAAGGTGACTTTACAGTTCTAATTCTTTCCTGTGCATAAATTTTTCAAATCTTTAATTGCATCATCTCATCTGTCTGTATTCCTCACAAAGCCAGAGCTTTCTTGGTAGCTCAGGAAGAAGGGGGCTCACTTTACATGAGCAGCTCTTCTGTATTGTCAAGTGGTGTGGCTGCTGTCTAAAGTGTTGCATAATAGATGAACCCTGCTCTGAAAAAACAAGGATCTTATCTTTTTGGTACTCATTGCTGTCCTATTGGAGTGCTTCATAAAGAAATTTATGAATTCAGTTTCACAGCAAGCCCAGTCAATTTGGGGAAAGGAAGTGTTGCAGTTACTTTACCAGGGGTGGACAAACTGTAGAGGTATCAAAGTCAAAACAATCTGCCCATTTTGAGTGTCTGGTGTTGGAAGCTTTATACATAGCTCTTGATATGCTTAATACATAGTTCTTGTTGGCTTTGATTGCAGTGGTAGTATTCAGTCATGATGACAAAATTCTGACTGCAGTCAGATAAGTAGTGTGCAGTTCTCTCTGAAGAGCCTGGTTTGAGTATTTTGCAGAGCTTCGTGCTAGGCAAAGGAATGAATTGGTTTTCTCAGCATTTTTCTTCTTTCACTCCGTTTGATAATCTGTTTTGGTAGTATTGCAGTAAGCAGTCCCAGCACTCTCTTTTACCACCACTTGCCTTGCTTCTGTCATCAGATAGTTCTGCTACTTGGGGGAAATGTGTGATTGCACAGGGAAACCAATCTGAATGTCAGTTCTCGCTGTTTAATCACATTGCTGTGGTGAGGCAAAAGCTGTGTCAGCCAGATCAGTTCTTTGATATGGTTTGTTGTCTGGCTGCACAAACAGTTGCATTGGCATAATGGAAGCCACAATTTTTGGGTTTGGGAGGGTGGGAACTGCCTGAAGCAAATTCAGAAACAATTTAAGAAGCACTGCTGCCAAACATGCAGCCTCAGCAAAATTTATCTGCCTCACTTTCATTTCCCTCTGTCCTCCCCTGCCCCCAAGTCATTGTCTGTCTGCTGCAAGAAGTGAGGCAGAAGTCCTAAGAAGTGAGAATTAGATGCTAGTGATGAGTGTTGTGACAGAAGCCTCTTGTATTCTTATCATGGGTATCTTGCACCCTTATCACCCAGGATCATGTCCTGGGCATGTCTTGAAATAGCAGCCTTATGGGAAAGGTGGAAGCGATTCCCTCCAGCCCTGGCATTGGGCCCTGGTTCCAGTTTCTTATCCAGCAAGTTCCAGTCTCCCTTACCTTCAGTTGCTAGTCTTATCTCCTTGTCACTTGCCTTTCAGCCATCCATCCCTCCTTGCCCAGCCTGATGGTTCATCATTCTGCTCTGTTTCCCATCTGCAGCCATTTCAAAAGAGTTGCTCTTGGGTAAGGGGTGTGCACAGTCTTATCAGCAGTGATGATGACTTTCTCCATCTCAGGAAGGAAGGACTCTTGTCTGTAGTTGCTGTGCTCTCTGTTGACTACTATGCGGGTGCAAATGGAGGGCGTTTTCGAGGCCTCTTAGCTTAACTGTCTTTGGGCAGGTTATCACACAGATGGAAAAATCATGTTGAGATGTAAAAGGATTACTTTCTCTGGCACATTTCAAGTTCCTCCTCCAGAAGTGAAGAATCTAGGCCATGTCAGGTAAGAGGACCAGAATCCCATGTAGGAAGAAAATAGGTGGTTTTGACAACTTTAGTCTCGAAAACAGCTGATCTCCTGTGGTTGTGTGAGAGACTGTGACAAGGAGTCCCCTTCAGTTCATTTCTTCTCATTGGTATCAGTTTTGGGTTGACTTTCTGCTTCACAGGTTTCTTTCAAGTAAGGGATGCTCATAGAGAGTTCAGACAGATTATGATATTCGTAATGTTTGATGGTTTGCTCTCTTAGTAATAAACTTTAGTTTATTGCTGAGAATGTCAGACTTGTCCTTTTAGTAGCTTAGCAGTACAGAGTGTAGTTGTACCTAGTTTTGACAACAGATGATGCCTGTCAAAACGAACCTCGACAGAAACACTGACATGAGCCCTTGAGAACATGATTTGTATGTACAGAACCAGCATATTCTAGCATTGTGCTTGTAAGCATTTATTGTGCCTTCTTTTTTTTTGTTTTATTTTGACCCTGACAGAGCCAACAGTGCGGGCAGAACTGATGGAACAGGTGCCTCATATTGCTATGTTCTGTCAAGAGAACAGACCTTCAATCCCATATGCTTTTTCCAAATACTTACTGCCTATTGTGGTGCGATACCTCGCAGACCAGAATAATCAGGTAAGTATCTTTTACAAGTAGTTTATTTGCTAGTTGAATACACCTGATGTGATGCTCTATTCAAATAACATATCACCATATGAGTGTGTCATATTTTGGGGTAAAAAGTTTGAATGGACATGAAATAACATGGCACTCTGAATTATTTCTTAAAGAAATTTTTCAACATGTAAAGAAACATATAAAGAAAATTTCTTAAAGAAATTTTCCAACATTTTTTTTCATTGAACATGATCTGTTCTGATTTGGAGCCCGTTATCTGGTATTATATCCTCATGGGCAAAACTAAACAGTCATTTTGATAAGCTTACGTAATTTAAATTCTGTCAAAAAGTAACAGTAGGTCACAAAAAACTGACTCCTCAATACAATTCATTTTTTAACGCCATTATGTACCTTCATACAGTTATTTCTATATCAATTCAATGAACTTTGGGATTGAACTTTTGTGTTTTGTTTCTTTGCATGTGTGAGTTACTTTGCCTAAAGCTTTTTTGTAGGCTTTTATACATCATTTCAGACTAGACTACTTCTAGGTAATACGTTATTTTAAAATATTTTGGGCCTCTTTAGTGTTACTTCTTTACCATTGCCTTTCCCAGATTTTCCGTAATTAAAAATACATACCCAAGCCTATGTTTCTTAGTAATATATATGGATTTATGCATGAATTAGCTGTTTTGCTAATTCATGTATAATATAACAACCATACTTGTGCTTGATAGTCTCCTGATAGCACATTCAGTGATTCTTTTCATCATCTTAACCTCTGTTGGTACTCCATAGTTCATTTGGCTGGTTTGCTCCGAAACAGAGATCTCAAAAGATGTTTTCAAAATTACTGCATTGCAGTATGTAGTCTCTTGCTGTGTGTAATGCTTTCTCTTCTGATTAAATTCCTTTTTTTTGAGAGTCAGGGGTTGCCATGTACAAAGTCAATTATTAATGGCTATCTTATTTTTGTACAGTCTTTGTTCTTTTTCCCCAGATAGAACTGAACAAAATAGTGTCTCAGCATTTCAAATATGTTCGAAATAAACACAGTTATTTGGTGTCAGCCAAACACTTTGATCTCAGAAAAGAAGGATGTGTTTAAAATTCACATTCCTTAAAACTTTGTTATTTCTGCGTAGTTGTCCTGCTTTGCTCTATGTATTTCATGAACTCTGCCATGGCTACTTTTTTTGACATTGCTGTCCTCTGTTTTGGGAAGCATGTAGGTGGGCACTTTCATAACAGCACTGCCTTAGTTTATAATGTGCAGTTGCTCTTCAGTTCAAACATAGTTTGTTTCAAACATGATGTATTTGCAGAAGTGCTTCTGAAGCATTTGTCCTCTTGCAGAGTGCAACTAGTGTAGGCGTGTGACAGTATGTAGGTACAGCTTTCAAAATACAGGATATTTATTCAAACAAAAAACCCCTCTCTTTGAATTCCTTCATTCTTCTGTCTTTTCATGATAGGTGAGAAAAACAAGCCAGGCAGCATTGTTAGTTCTGTTGGAGCAAGAACTCATAGAGAGATACGATGTGGAAACCAAAGTATGCCCTGTTCTGATAGATCTGACAGCTCCAGATAGCAATGATGATGTGAAGACAGAAGCTGTAGCTGTAAGTATCACCAATACCAAGTCACACAGTATAAAGTTTGCTTGAATGCTTGATATTCCAGTCATGGTAGCATGTTTCCAAGTTGCACATCCATGTGGTATTAAAGGGAAAAGAATTTTCAATGTCATTATGTGCATACAAATGAAAAGTAAATATAAAAAGCCTCTGCTTAACTGACACGTAATATTGTGTTGTGCAAGCATCCCTGATTAGTGTCTGTCTTGCCTTTAGATAATGTGCAAAATGGCCTCCATGGTGGGAAAGGACATCACAGAAAGACTTGTTCTTCCTAGGTTTTGCGAGATGTGCTGTGACTGCAGAATGTTTCATGTTCGTAAGGTATGAGTTACCAGCATCTGGTCTGGATTGCCTGTGAAAGGAGTGTCATGAACTTGGAACTTGCATTTGGCTAAATGGGTTTTTCCTGCTAGGTCTCATTTGTGACATGCATAAGTGAAAGCTATGGGGTTTCTTTGTAGCTCACATTTCCACAGGTTTTATATTTGACACTGAGGGTTTTTTTCCAGAGTTCTTACTTTTATTATCAGGACTAAAGAAAGAATCTGCTTGTCCTATGATTGTGTAGGTGGTTATGAAAATGTGAACCAGCTGTAACTGATACAACATCAGCCACCTGAGCTTTTATGGTAGATTGTAGATAAGATTAAAGATGCTCGTTAAGATGAAATAAACCAGTACTCCGTCATGGTATTTAGGTGCTGAGGCTGTGTTTTGGTTTCACCCTGCAATTGCATAGCTTATTTTCTGTGATAAGTTCTTGTATTCTTTAATCTGACAGCACTTTGAACACATTTTATTCTTCCCTTTCACTTAAATTCTGGGATGATGCTTTCATGATTAAAAATGGCTGATTAAGCTTGAAATGAAGAAAACAATTTTTAATTTTCTTTTTAACCATGGGAAGTGATGGAATGGGGAAGTAGCTGATGCTGAGTTTATGCTGAAACCTGGCTTTATGTTTTTAGAAGCTGTTTATTTTTTTGTTTTGATTTTTGTTTGCTGTGTTAAAACTACAGTCTTAGTGGTTATTCTTTTGCATTTTGTCTGCAAGGTATGTGCAGCCAATTTTGGAGATATCTGCAGCGTGGTTGGGCAACAAGCCACTGAAGAAATGCTGGTAAGCTGTGTTTTAATACTTTTTAATATAAGTCGATACTGGAGCAGGACAAGGTACAGGGGAAGGGCAGCTAAAATGATTGAACAACTACTACATTGCTTTAGTAAGAAGAGACTAAACAAGCAAGGACTCTTCAGTTTTGCTGATGTGAGGTTGTGAGTGACGTTTACAAAATCTCAAAGTTACTATGAGTACAGCATTCTTACTTGCCAAGTCACACAGTCTGGAGCTGAGGGGTACTCGGTTTTAGAGCTGAGAGAAGAGTTAAACCAGACTGAAGAAAATATTTTGGGTGGTGGAGGCAGAGAGGAGTGTTTGCAAGTTCAAAAATGCATTAGGCAAGAAATAGGCAGAAATGTGTCTTCTGTCCATAAATGCAGTGAGAGATTGTAGATACAGGAGGAGCATGGGAGGTATAGACTGCTAGAAGTGGTGAAGCTTATGTGGTCTCTTTTTAGATGGCATCACTTAATGCTGCTGTTCATTGGTTTAATCTTCTGAAGTCAGTTTTCCTGACTCTAATAAAGCCTCACAGCCCTCCTGGGAGGAAGGGAAAGAGAAAGAAAGGCAGAGAAAAGAAATCAATCTGAGCAATAACAAGTGAAGTAAAGGGCAGAGATGCAAATTGAAAATGGGAAAGGAGGGAACTGAATGGAACAGGGGGAAGTAAGCAGAGGATCCTTAGCAGTGCCCCCCATTCTCCTGGTGGGTCAGAGGAGCTGATGGATGTTCATAAGCTTAGAGACATTACAGGGCTAGGGAGCAGAAATCGGCCTGACAGTTGCTGGGCTCCTTCTTCCAACTTTTTCCCCTTGGGGATGTGAACAGTGAGCTTGTTGAGGGCCAGAAGACTTTGAGTGAGTGCCATGGGTTAGTGAAGGACTTAGATGAATGACTTCAAAAAAGGCTCTGTGTCATTTTACAGATGTGGTATTGGGACAGGTAGGCCTAGTGTGACCCTCAGGGCACTTCTTACATTCTTACAGCATCTGCTGCATTTTTCCTTAGGTACTGTGTGATTCAAGCTATTTGATAATGAAGTATCATTGTGCAGATTTACATCCTGTATATTTCTTGATTTGGGATGTAAATCGATTTCTCTCCTACAAATGATCTTTTAGTTATATATGTCAATAATTTGGATTAAAACTTTGTAGAGTGTGCAATTAAACTATGAAATAAAGAAGTTATTTTATGTGAAAGCAATAACATGGCTGGGATGGTTGGGGATCTCTTTCCATAACAGAAAATGCCATTTTCTGCCTCTTCTGTATAATTAAAAGAAAAAAAAAAAAAAGGAGGGAGAGGGGGAAGCTGAATGGCTTTTAGATAAAACTTCAGGATATAACATAAATGCTTTTTTAATCAGGAGCAAAGTCCAGGAAGCTTTGTTGCAGAAAGTAGGAACAGCTGAAGATCAATAGAGCTGTAGCAACAGTTGTTGTATTACTTTCAACACTGCCTACTGACAATGAAGGCAGCCATGTGATGACCTGCATGTCTTTGCTTCACCTGCACTATCCACCATTTCATCCTTACTGTTACCATTTCCAACAAACCCAAGCACCTGATCAACTTCAGAATACTTCAGTTTTATTAGTAAACCCCCTGGTCTGTTCACACATGTTTGCTTTTGCACCAAATGCAGTGTTTCTCTCATTTCCCTCTTCCTTTATGCATTTAGGTCCTGCTTTATAGGGTAGGTGGTGACCGAGATTGATAAACCTAACAATGAGAAGTTGGGAAAGAAAGGGTTGTTTTTCTTTCTGAAGATGCTCTTTTGTATTTCAGTGAGGCTCTTACAAATACACACACACACACACATATATATATATATACATAAAAAGGAGGTTAAAAAGTAATACTTTCTTGCTCTTCTTCACACAGGTGAATTGTCCTTATCTGTATCCATGAGTAACATGAGAGCAACTGATTAGAAGGGTGATGCTATTGAATGTGTGCTCTTTGTCTTGTAAATATTAAACTAATGTTTAATAGTGTGAGGAGAGAGAACCAGATGCAGGAGATGAATGTGAAAAAAGAACTTGCTTCTAAACAAGTACTGCCTGCTAAGACTTGCAAATTTACTCACTATGTTCCTAACAGCTGCCGAGGTTTTTCCAGCTCTGCTCTGATAATGTGTGGGGAGTTAGGAAAGCCTGTGCTGAATGCTTCATGGCAGTTTCTTGTGCAACATCACAGGAAGTCCGGAGGACAAAATTGTCAACCCTTTTTATTAATTTGATTAGTGATCCTTCACGATGGGTAAGAATTGCTTTTTATTTCTTGACTAGCTGTCATATGTAAAGGATTTTACTCTGATAGTCCATATAAAACTTCTCCCCATAGGTGTGGATAACACAATTTGTTTCACTTGCCACTAGCAAAATTCTTATCAGATTGCTTAGTTTGTCAGTGGGTGTAGGAAGTCCCTCCCATTTTCACTACAGCATATCAGAAAAACTGTCAGGGGGATAGCTTTTCTTAGCTAAGGAACTGCCTGTGACTTAATATTGCTGAAAATCATCCACAAACTTGGAAAATTATATGTGATGCATTTGTATTTCTTGAGGTCCCCTACCACCGCCTCTTGTTTTGGGGAGCAGCGAGTCAATGGAGTGTGGTGGTGGTGGTGGTGTTTGTTGGTTTTGAGTTGGGTTTTGTGTGTGTGGTGGTTTGGGTTTGGTTGGTTGTCGGTGGGGTCTTATTTGGTGTTGTGTTTTTATATTTCATTTTTGTTTCATTTTTGTGGGTTTTTTTTTCTTATTTCATTGGTTGGGGTGTTTTTTGTCTTCAGATCATTTTTCTATTGAGCAGATAGATGGCTTGTGAGATCCAAAAGTAGATCTAGTAGATGTTTTGCACAGGAGCATGAGCTCATGGGTTCTGGCAAATCATGCAAGTTATAGCCCAGCAGAATTAAGCAAATAAAAAAAAAAAAGTAGATAATTTATTGGGAAGAGAAGAATAAATAGAGAAAGGAGAAACAAATGAACAACATGGCCAGATAGGAAATGGAAAGAAACGCAGAGCTTATCATCAGTCAGACTTATGGTCGTGAAATGTCTGTTCACCACACATAATTTTTATCCTTTCAAGTTGTTAAAATTCTCAGCTGAGCTTTCAATTTTACCTGCTTCTGCTTTCTAAATAATAATGATTTATTCGGTTGTGGGAAATAGGCCTGTCAACCTAATTGCCATGATTTAGCTGGTTTTACTCTGCTTATTCTTAACTTTTTTTTACCTAGCGCTTTATGTACATGACTGACTCTTTCCAGACAAGAGCCTCTGCTGTTGCTTTCCTCAGTAGGTTTATGACCCTTCCAGTTCCTAGTAGTGGCATTTATGTTTTACAGGGCAGGCATGGTTTATGTATATAAATAACTTTTTTTTTCACCTTGTGGACCCTTTCCACTAGGTTCGCCAGGCCGCTTTTCAGTCTCTGGGGCCTTTCATATCAACTTTTGCTAATCCATCCAGCAGTGGCCAGTACTTCAAAGAAGAAGATGGTAAAAACCCAGAAGGTAGTGGTTCTGTGCAGGAAAACAGGTAAAGAATTTACTAAATCTACAAATTATTTTTTGCTCCTTGTTTTTCTTCTGTATGAACTACAAGTTTAAGAAAATTAACCTTCCTGTATGAATTGTATATTTATCTTGGTAAATGGAAAGATCTGGAACTTCTCATCTTGCTTCATGGGCTGCCAAAATTTTCAGTTGCATGCTAAAAAAGACATGACTATTCAGTAACTTAAGCTACCTTAGGATATACCTTCTGTAATTAAAAGACTGACAAACAAGCAAGAGCAGTGGATATAGACTGCCTAGGTTTCAGTAAAGCTTTTGACATGGTCTCCCATCAGATCTTCATAGAAAGGCTGATGAAGTATGTGTGAATGAGGAGATAGTGAGGTGGATTGACAGCTGGCTGAATGGCTGGGCCCACATGGTGCTGATCAGTGACTAATAGTTGGAAGCCAGGTACGTGCACCTCAGGGGTCAGTGTTGGGTGCAGTCCTGTTTAACGTCTTATTGTTGGTCTGGATGGTGGAACAGGGTGTGCCCTCAAATTTGCTGATGATGACAACTGGGAATTGTGGCTGATGTGCCACAGGGTCATGTTGCCATCCAGAGGGGCTGGAGAACTGGGTTGGCAGGAACCTGTTGAAATTTAACAAGGGGAAATGCAAAGTCCTTCACCTGGGGGGGTACATCCCCACACACCAGTACGTGCTGGGGTCTCACTGAGTGGAGAGCTGCTTTGCAGAAAACGCCCTAAGGGTCATAGTGAACACCAGGTCGACCATGAGCCAGCAATGTGCTCTTGCTGCAAAGAAGGCTGGTGGTATCCTGGGCTGCATGAGGAGGAGTGTTGCCAGCAGGTCGAGGGAGGTGATTCTTCCCTTCTGCTTGGCGCTGGTGAGATCACAGGTGGAGTTCTTGATCCAGTTCTAGGTTCCTCAGTGCATGGGAACATACTGGAAAGAGTCCAGCAAAGGTAGTGAAGGGCCTGGAGTATCTCTCCTATGAGGAGAGGCTGAGAGAGCTGGAACTGCTCAGCCTGGAGAAGAGAAGGCTCAGGGGGCACCCTATCAGTATGTAGAAACATCTGAAGAGAGGCTGCAAAGAGGACAGAGCCAGGCTTTTTCAGTGGTGCCCAGTGCCAGAACAGGGTGCAATGGGCACAACTTGAAACACTGGAAGCTACCTCTGAACATCAGGAAAAATAAGTAAATAAAAATAAAATATATATATATTTTTTTTTTTTAACTTGCTTTTTTACAGCTGTGAGGGTTGACCAAGTATGGGCAGAGGTTGCACAGGGAGGCTGTGGAGTCACCATCCTCCAAAGTATTCAAAAGCAACTGCTTTTGGGTGGCTCTGCTTCAACAGGGAGGATGGCCCAGATGGCCTTCAGAGGGCCCTTCCAGTCTCAGTCTTGACCATTCTGTAATTCTGTGATTTATTCTGCCATGCTATAAGTAAATCTAGTTTCATAAGTAGCAAGCTGATAGCATGTGTGTGACTTCTCAAGAGCATCTGTTTGCAATGAGTATATTTTGTTTTTTAAATGTTCAATTGCTTTGGCACTCAACAGTGAGCAAGTCAGGACTACAGAAGATGTTACAACAGAAGATGAGCACAACAGGACAGAGGATCTGTCTTCACATGTTGATAACGATGATTTTGCAACAAAACTTGAAAATGCCATGGAAGAACAAAATACAGTGTCAGATCACTCCCAGAGGGAAAATGATTTCCAGACTGAGTCATCCTTCCATTGCACTTTGTCCTCAGAATCTTGTGGGGAAATGGCTGATGAGAACGAGCGAAGTTCTCACTGCTGTACAGCAGGTCTGCGGGAGGCCAGGCTGAATTCACAGGAAACTTCTCTTTCAGAGCAGGAATTGTACAACTCTTTCCATTTCTGGAGGACTCCACTTCCTGAAATAGATATTGACCTTGAGCTTCAGCAGACTTCTGAGATAATACTTGATAGAGAAATTCAGGAACTCACTATGCAAGTATCTTCAAACATTCCTATGACAAAAAGGAAAGAATTGGAAGAAATGATAGAAAATTTGGAACCCCATATGGACGATCCAGATGTTAAAGGTATAGTAAAGACACTGAAGCATATTTAGTGTTTGGAGGTATGGATATGTTTCTTTAGCAGTGTGGGTTTTAACCTTTCAGTCATTTTAAAAGTCAGAAGTACTACTTTCTCCTGATCCTTAAAGAGATTGTATCTATTTTGATTTAATTATGAAAATTAATGATTAACTAAAGGGGAACTTTCATTTGTGTAAAGATGTTTAAAGGTGGCACAATTCTTTCCATAAAGTGAGTTGTTATGGTTTAAGCTGAACTGAGGGCATGAATACACATCCAGTTATCAGTATAAACTTCTGCCTGCCTGTCTTGACAGTATAATCAAATAGATGGTTCAATGGCATAAGCTGTTGATCAGGAAATTAATTTGTAGTTAGCATACATGCTAAATAAAGAGGCAGATTTAATTGTTTTTAATATTGAACTTTGATACATAGTTTTCATTTTATGCATTATCCATTTTATTTTTAATCAGTCTTCTCCATTTTTCTGTAAGGTCTTTTTTATTGCGGTCTTGTGTTTTTGCCTTCAAGTGTGCCAAGTTTATTGGGTCTGAGAATTGATCCGGACTGAATTATTGAAGTGAATACACAGCCTCCATTTTAGAAGCTCCGGAAGAGTAGAGAAAGGTTTCTTAAGTATGACTGCCTGGTGGGAGCAGCACATCAGAGAGACCTCCTAGGCTAGCAGAACTATGCAGGCTATGTAAAGTCAAGCAGTTGTATGTAATCCCTGTTAATAGGGCCTTTCCAGTCCACTGGCCAGATAGCCTTGAGGGTCTCAGACTGGGAGATGGAAACCTGCACATTCCTCTGAAGTATGCCAGCTCTTTTAAAATGATCCCAGGGTCTTTATTCAGCTCACCTTTTTAGAGCTCCCTGAGGCTGCTGCTGCCTTCACTTCAGAGCTTGCTTTTCTTTCCACAGATGTTTTTATTTCTTTATTTTCATTCCAGGGGCATTTTCTTCAGCTTGATTTGTCTGATGATGTTCTGCATAGAAAGTGCTGAATCGTGTAATGGCAGCTTTTCTGAATGTTATCTGGGGGAAGTAAGAAAGCCTGACTTGCAGGTTACTGGGGTTAACTGTGGTTTATGCCAGTTACAGGCTGCTTTGCCAAATGGAGACCTGATAGGGATAAACCAGCCTAAATGTGTGGTCAGTTGATCCCATTCCTTACAAAAATTGTTCGTAAGTTAGGGTACTAGCACTGCTTGCAGCAAACATCTAAAGTATGTTGCTAATGGAACAGTAGATGGGGAGTAAGGGAAGAAGAAACTCCTCTCTACCCAGTAATGCAGCCTGGAGCTTTTGCCTTTGAGTAAGAAGTGAGGGTAAGGAGAGCAAATTCTTCAGGAAAAAAAGGGAGCATGCGACTTGTAAATATCATTATCTTCTAGTGAAATGTGAGGAGAAACAGAAAACAATAATAAAGCACTTTGAAAGGACAGAAACTCCTGAGGACCAGGAAATTTAATAAGGCCAGATAAAATGTGGTTTTGAATTTAAAGGTAGTGCCAGTTATTGTTAGGACATAGGTACAGTAGCCAAGAGTAAATAATTCTTTGCCGAAAAATACTTCTCACCTGAAGCAAAAGTCAAAGCAAGAGTTAATTAGCAGGTGATTTAAGGTCCAGTGAACGTCGACCTTCATTTTACCAATGCAGTACATGAGTTCTGTTCACAAAGCTGACCTTTACACTTCAATTTTTACTGAAGGTAGTTGTGAAAGCTGGTTAGCCAGCAGACTCCTTTTCAGTCCTCCTCCCAAAACCTTGCTTCCCAAGAGCTTTAGGGCTTTTTTCCCTGTCATGTGTGAGAAGGGACCCTTATCCTTTGTATTTTTAATGGTTTTCTGTCTTCTGGCTTCAGGAAAGATCTTTGTGGGAGATGAGGAGCAGCAGCCACCTCAGTCAGGAGGCTATCAGTACAGATCTTGGACTGTGTCTCTGTGTGATGGGATTATGAGGGGATGTGCCCTGGCACATCAGCCTGTGGTGGTGAAGACAGCTCGTTAGGAAGCTGTTTCAAGTTTTAGTATCAAGGCAGCCATCTAGAATCTGCACACATGCACACACTTGCACATGCACTCTCCTTCTCTTCCTCCTTTACTAAGTTAGGACTTTAAAATGTTTGCAGATGTCAGGTCATTCACTTTTTGGTGAATTACAGCACTGGAGTCACCCTTGGTGTGACAAGGACCTATAGAGAAGCACTCAACAAAGACGACACTTGCCAGTCAGTGAAATCCTTGGGAGTTTGGCCTCTCCAGTCCTTCATCACCACATCTTGGGATTGTAGAATTGACAGGAAGCTGATGAGATGAACGTTTGTGTCATTATCTCCTCTAGGGCAGACAGGGGAAATCAGGTTACTGTTGGTCTCCATCCCATGAAGCCCCTATATGTGGTGGTCCAAGCATGCAGACTGACAGTGAGGCATGTGTGGGGAATATGTCATGGAAAATTCTCAATTTCTGCTGCAGATAGCTTCACTCTTGCTACTAGAGTGATCTTGAGAGCTCTGTGTGGGTTTTTCAGTAACTACATACTCAGAGTTGAAGCAGTACGTGTCACCTCGTCAGGATAAGCTTTCTTGGCTTTGAAGTGAAAATGAGAGGAGTGTACATTTTTCATCAAGTTGTTCTTCATGAAATGTCCTAATGAAAAACATCTTGATGTGCAGCACAATATAGTTCTTTTTAATTTTCTTGCTTGATTTCTCTAAATGAGCATAAATTGGAAATCAGACAGGCATTTCTTGCCTTAGCAGGTGCTCTGAAGTGACCACCTATTTTGCATGGGTTTGGGTAATTTATTTGATTTACAAGTTTTATAAGAATTTACTAACCTTGATCTTGTTTATTCTCATGGGCCTTAAAGTACAGAGGTTTACTGTAAATGAAGTAACACTTGAAGAGTGAAATCACAAAAAGCTTTTGTTAATCTTGCAACTTGTAAAATTCCTCATTTTTCTATGTGTATATATAAATTATATATTACAGTGTAACATATATTGAAAACGTATTTTCTGACACTGTGTTTTATGGAGGAAGTATTAATATGATGGGGTTTTTTGTAAGTCTCTAATTTGCTATGTTTTTTCCTGTTGAGGTGAATTATAGTAATACAGCAGGAATGTCTTTTGGTTATTCTGTCAGAGATTTGATGCAATTAAATCTCTGCAATTAAATACTCTACATAGAAACCAGTGAACCTGTAGGGTGTTTTCCAATTTTTGCTAGCTAAGATTGTGCTGTTACAATTTTGCTTCTTGTAACAGATGTATTGCATATCTGTTTCTCCTATCTACAAAGAAGTTCAAATGTCTTTTAAGCCTTGTTAGTAACCCTATTAAAAAAAAACAACACAGAAACAACTGAAAGGAGAAATTCAGACTCTCTAACTTGGTATGGCAGTGTGGGTTTAAAAACAAGCTATTGTTTATTGTTTAATTTTGTGAGGGGCTTTTAAAAATCCTGGAAAAAACAATTTTTTTGAGAAACTGAGCTTCTGGATGGCTGGGTAAATTTAATTCCTTCTTACCCTCTTGGAAAAAAGTGGAGAAGGAGGGAGGCAGGGTAGCTCAGTCCACACTGAATTCTGTGTTGCTTGCAGCTAACATTCCCTCTTGTAGCTGATCTGCTTGGGTCAGGCTATATCCAAGGAACACTGCTCAACAAAGAATTTTTTTTGATTAGCAGTAAGCAGATGGATGGAAAGAAGAGCAGTCTCAGAACTGCTGGATCTGTTTCAAAAGAGTGGATGACAGTGTCTGAAGTGCTGATACTTCCTTTTGATGAATAAGAGGACATCAAACAGTGCAACTTTTATTATTTTTCTGGAGGATGCAAGGCTAAAGCATCCTGTGCAGAAAGGGGTTACTGGAGTCTAACATCCTCCTATGTAGGTCCTGCTTTAGAGTTATCATAAAAATGTAAAAACTGAACTATATATATAGAGATGCAGCCTCTCAGAACCTAAATGTGTTCTGTATGAATAAGCCCGTTCTCAACCTTTATTTGAATTACTTTTCCCTTTTCTCTCCTATTCCCACCTCCCACAGAAGACCCAGTCAGTAAGTTAGTATTCATGTGCTGTTCAGTACCAAAGACTACTTGCACCATTAATATGTACTGAGCCTGCCATAACAACAGTGTCTTACTCCTGGGGGGGGGTGTTATTTGCTTTAAAGACAAATTTTACTGCTTAACTGTAGTGTGGTTGAGAATCCTCAGGAAAAAAAAAAAAAAAGGAGTGTTGATTTGCCTTATGTTTTACACTAATTGTCTTCAGTTTGAGATTTGCTAACAGTCAATAATCTTAAATGTGTACATCCCCTGTAGTTCTTCAGCTGTCTACCAGTTAGTCATTGTCTAAAAGGTGATCTGTGGACTTGCTAGAATTTTATTGCAGTTCAGTCTCATGTATTTCTCTTTCATATGCTGCAGCACAAGTGGAGGTATTGTCTGCTGCACTCATAGCATCTAGTTTGGATCCTCAAGAAGAGACAATGGCCAGTGTTGGCAAGGGAACAGATTCACAGTCTGAACTGACCATCAGTGACCAACAGAATTTTAAACCTATACTGGATGATATTGTGCCTTTAATTGGTGACACTGTTGAGGTAAGAAGCAAGTTGTGTACTCTTATTTTTTTTTCCATTAGAACTTCCAAGGCTTTAGTAATAGAGCTATATTTTGTGTTTGTGTGGTAATTGCAGCCAAATGCTTCCCACTTTTGGCTAGTGTGGTGGTCAGTTTTCGCTGGTATTGAAGCTACTAGCTACTAAATTAAAATGATTTGTGGTTTTGCCTTTGGTTTTGCCAGTTCTGTGTTTGTCCTTGTAAATTCTTAAAATAGTTTCTTTTAAAATCTTTGTTGTGACTGTCACATCTTAAAATGTTCTAATGCTGCTGCAGTTCATTCCTGTGAAGTTGCCATCTTTAAATTGAGCCCTACTGATAATAAGTGAATCCCCTTCTTCAGTGCCTTCCCTCCTTGCTTCCCCACTCCCTATTTGGAGAAGGAGCTACTCTGTTCCCTGTGCTCCCTGTCAGAATGTCTTATAGTAGTTTACTGGTGTGTGTACTAGGACCTGCACTCTAGGGTGTTGTGCGGGCTGCTGAAAGATAAAGTGGATTCTAGCAATCAGTAACATTTTCAAGTTTCTTGACACCCTGCCCAGGTGGAAGCCTGTAGCATTTGATACTATTTTCTGTTCTGCATGTGTATTAGGCCAAATGCACTATGTTCACTGCATACAGTGCTACAAGCTTTGGTGGTATTGAAAGCTGTAGAAAAAAAAAATCTGTAGAAAGCAGTGGTTCCAAAATATGTTCCATAAAACCAAAGAAAGTGGTTATTCAACCTTTTTTAATTAGAGCAGTGGTTTTAGATGACATTTAATTAACTTTTCAACTAAGCTGTTGGGTGACCATGTAGCCCAAAACCATATAGGGAATAGAAGAATGTGACATTCACTTGGATACTTCTGTTTATATGCAACCATAATTTAACACTATAAATGTGGCTGGTTTGTTTGTTTCAAGAAAACAACTTGCCCCAACTTCCTAATGTCAGGTTTGATACATTTTTTCATCAGAGGACCCATTGTAGTCCATTCTTTCTTATACTAACATGTAAAATGACAGTGTAAATGCATCATGACATGTATCACATCACTGGTGTATGTTAGTTTTGCGTGGTTCAGTTTTACTCATTAAAAGGATGCTCTTAATCTGTCAGTTCCTTGTCTGTTACTGGCGCTGAATCAAATCCACATTTTACAAGTGAAAAGATACTGTAGAGGTGACCTGAAATTTGGGAACCAAGCTGTGATCTGTTGAGCAAGTGGACTGTTGCCCCTAGCAGTGAAGAGAGGTCTGCTTTTCACAGGTGGCTTTTTTTGTGTGGTTGTTTTTCCTCCTCTTCTGTTGGGGTTTGTTTGTTTGTTTTGTTTTTGTTAAGTCTCAGTATAGCAACATGTCAGTGGGGTATTAGACACTTCAGAAAAATCAAGCTCTACAGCATTTCATGTTTGAAAGCAGCCTTTACAGTTCTGCACACTTACTACAAAGCAAAATTACACTTTGCTTGTCCTTCTGTGGCTGTGTTGGCTCCTGAAGGAGTTAATGCTACATGTTAGAGAGGTCCTTTATTCACATGAAAATAAATTTTGTGATAGAGTGAACAAATAAGAATTTCAGATAGAGATGAAGCATATTTGTTGAGGATGAGGGTATCTGTTTTATATTTTCCTCAAAAGCCACCACTTTTACTTTCTTTAGGCTGCATGCTCTTTGTGAGGTTTGATAAGTGAATGTAAGCCTCCAGAAATCCCCCAAGTCATATTCTCAGTGGGTGGGTGTGGGTGTCCTCCTTTTTTTTAATGGTTAGAGATAGAGAAGGGAAGGAAAATGAAAAACAAAGGAGACTGGCTTAAAATCAGCCCACTCTTGTCTGTCACAAGTACCTCTCTTTAAGAAGGGGGTGAATGCCAGGAGGTGACTGGATCACTGCACTCACATAAGAGGTTTGTAGGGCCATGACAGAGATTTTGCATCTCAGAGGTGGTGGTTCACCAGTGTGGCATGCAAGAAACTGGCAGGTTAAACCCTGCTGAATTTTTATATCCTGGCTCTCTACAATGTTCAGTTCAGTGTATGCATGTTACATGGTAAAGTACAGATGGAACTTCATCTGCAGGAATAGAGATACTGCATTGACTTAAATACGGACTGATGTTCCTATCTGTGCCACCCTTCGGTATATTTAGTAGTTGACCTTCGTTCAATCAGTGAAGTATTATTTTTAGTTTAGCCTTTGAGAGCTGGGGTAGCAGAGATTGTGAGATGGAGTCATCTTAATTGTATTGTAGCAAATGGGCGACTAGCCTTTGGTCCTGTGCATCTGGGCAGCTCAAGCACAGGTGACTTTGGGCTGCTGTGCCAGCAGTGTGCAGTTGCCTTACAGCTCTGCATTTATCATTTATTACCCGTAATTATATATCTCAGTGACTAAAAGTATATCCCAGTGCTTAGAGGAAATCAGCTCATGGAAGAGGAAAAAGCAACTGTCTGAAGTCAAACTAAGGAAGACAGATGGTATCCTGGAGGCTATTTTTGAAGAAGCTTATACTTTGCTGAAAAATTCTCATTGTCAAACTGAGCTGAACAGCTGATAGGGTAGGCATGTTCTCAGTGCTTGTATTGACCCTGAGAGCTCACCCTGCAGCATCTGTGAATAGATACCTTGGCTCATATCTAGCAAAAATGCCTTTGTCCTGTTCTACCACATAGCAGCCTGATATTCATCACATCTTGAAATTCACAGCTGATTATGCAAAGTCCATTGTATTCGGGGAGCTCCACTGGCGTAGAGTGGCAGTGCACCCTCTCAGCAGCAGTTTATCATAGCATATCACACCTCTGCTAATTTGTAAAGATAAGGAACAGAGTCACAGGCCTTATCTTCAAGGTCCAGATGTGTAGCCAGGATACTTGAATGATTGTTAAATGTGATTTTAATAGAACTGCTGAGAGGAGTGATGGGTAGTGCCACCAGCTATGGTCCACTAGTACTCTGTTAAAAGTTGAAGGTCATCTGTAGAGAAGATACTAGAATAATTACTTCTAGGAAAGTAGAAATAGCGTATGTCTCATCAGTTTCTGCTGTTAAGTATGGTGTTGGCTTTGTTTTGACCTTTTGACCAAATCCAACAAAATCCATTACAGATATTTTATTTTTCCCTTCAGGGGAGAAGCTGTGTGACCCATATGTTAGTTACATTTTCCTTAATGCAGTCTCAAAAGTACTTTCCTGTGATTCTGCAAGACCCAAAATGGAGTAAGAGTACGAGGAGTTAAGTGTTTGAAATTTAAAGGAGAAAGATTTATCTTACAGATCTTTTGATTTTGGGCTGTAGCAAAATTGTGTTTAATATGAAACATGTATTCCTTTAACCTAAGAAAAAGACCCTGAGGTGAGGACAGCACTTCTTCATGTTGACATCTGGTTTGTGTTTAAATATGTATTTTGTGTAAACTTTTTTCTTCTTTTTTTTTCATAGAATATGGATTCTACACTTCACTATATTCATAATGATTCAGATTTGAGCACTAACAGTTTCAGCCCTGAAGAAGAAAGAAAATCCAAAGTACAGGTAAATGGCAGTGACTTCTGTTTCATCTACATGTATCAGACAAGTGGCTTTTTTCTTACATATGTGGGGATTTCTGTTATGCGTTTGATTTCTGATGTAGCTGCTATTAAATACAGCAAACTTCTTAAATAAGTAGCCCTAAAATAATCCTTGTTTCCGGAGATAATGGCTTAATTCAGCATTTGATTCTGTTTCAATTATGTATAAGAGATGACAGGATTTTTTGACATGAGGTGTAATGGTTGTCATAGACTTTCAGGCTCTGGTTTCGTTTGGTTTCATTTTCTCCAGAAACTACCCTGTAATGTAAATTAAGTTATTGAGGAAATAGGATTTTTTTGTTAAGTGTTTTGAGTGGAACCACTCCCACCCCCTGTCAGCTTTTCACAGAGAAGCTGTGAAAATGTTTCATAAGGTAGAACTGTCTCTTTGTTGTTTTTTCCCAGAAGGAATCAAATGTTTGTTGCTACATAGTTCATTATAAAGTGTGCCACCCTGCACTAATGTGATTTCCTTGACTGGGAACCTCAGCCCCTCTTACTGCTTATGTGAGCCAAGCTATTTAGTAGCTGTGTTACGGAAGTGCTGGTGCACTCCCCTGGGTAGAATCAGTGCCTGAGATAAACTGACAACAGCTGAAGCAAAGACAGCATTGAGATCAGTACAAAGAGGTTTTCACGAAACTTTAGTTCAGGTGCTTTAATTTCTTAGTGGATGGAAGGATTGGTCCTCACCAGAGGTCTTTATCTCTAGAGAAGCCTTCTCCTTCCTACTGACTACTTAGGAAGTTTTATGGCAATTTTGAACATACTATACCTCTACTCTGCCCTCTTCCCAAGGGATTTTAATTTAGGTTTTTTCTCCCCACCTCCCCAAGACTTTGAGAGGAATAGGAAAATTATTTTAGAGCAAGTGTTGTAATTTGCTGTTTGCCTATTTTTGTGGATGAGTTAAACCAGCCAGTCTGCACAGCGTGAGAGCCTGAATGTTTGTGGAAAGGTAGAAGACAGTCTTAATTTTCTGGTCTGCCTAAGTAGACAGTGATCCACCTACCCATCTATTGTGCTGGTCTGTGTGTTTTCAGATAGCCCCCAGTCATGCCATTGTTTCTTTGGAACTTTTTGGTGGAATTTACGAACTTTGCATTATTATCAAGAGATTGTAATTAAATAATACTCTGTAGTTGTCGGGGAAAAATTGTTCTTCTGACAGTGTGCCCTGGAATTTTAGTAAGCCTCCTGAGGACTTACTGGAATCAGTCTAAGCACTCTACCCTTTTCTTCCTGTAGGACGTTGTACCTCAAGCCTTGCTGGATCAGTATTTATCAATGACTGATCCCTCTCGCGCACAAACGGTTGATAATGAGATTGCCAAACACTGTGCCTACAGCCTGCCAGGTGTGGCACTTACATTAGGCAGGCAGAACTGGCACTGTTTGAAAGATACCTATGAGACGCTGGCATCTGACATGCAGGTAAGCTCAAGAAGCTCTGACAGTGATTGATGTGAACTTTTATGGTGTGACCATGAGTAATCTGAGCTTCTGTGATGATCTACTGGATTTTTGGTTGCTCTGCTTTTTACACAGAGCATTGCGCTGCCGATATTAGTTATTTGTATAATGAATGAAAGTTGTAACAGTTATCTCAGAGGAAGCTGTGTGTGGTGCTCAGGTAGTAAAGAAGTGGTGCAGTTCGGGAGATAGATCTTCAGCAGGAATGTGAGGAGATATCTCTGATTTCCTCTGCTTGCTTGAGATCTTGTAGCAGTGCTTGGGATTCTCAAAGGTATGAGAATTTGGACTGTGCTGCTGTGCATGCACAGACATGTGCTGCTGCAGGCATGTCTGGAGCTCAGTGAGTCAGCCTCACACCAGGCTTCTTGGTGGCCTTTTGGGGCTACATCTCGTTAGTCATAAGGGACTAACATCACTATCACCATGCAGCATTGCTCTTTTTAAAAACAAACACTGGAAATAGCAGCATTTTCCTTCTTGTCAGGTGGTTAGGAGGTGGCTTCATGCATTTTGCTGTTGGTTTACAGTTTCTCAGGCCTCCCTGGTTTCCTTTTTTGGAGATACTCATTTTTTTAAACAGCCTCAGACTGCTTCACCTCTCTTTAACTTGTTGCTCGCTGTGTCACAGCAGCAGCTCTCAGTGATATGTAGCAAGTAACATGGCTATTGCTCGTAGTTTCCACACTCTTTTTCAGCCATTAAAACCAGCTTGCTAATAAATGTTTAACCCAGGACAAAAGTAAAACCAGATTGCCCTGTATTCCAGCCTGTCCAGAGCATGCCACAAGTCTAATCTGAAATAAGATTGAATCACCAAACCAGGGCAAAAGAAAACGTGCTGGCTAAATAATAGATAACATTTTATTTTTAAAAATACTTAAAATAGTTACTCTTTTAAAACATTTAGGGTGAGTGAAAGCATTTCTGGTCCTTGGACTGCTGGGCACTCAGTGTGGATGAAACTTTACCTATTATGGAAGCTAAAATGCACCAGCTGAAATATCATGGGATACATATCTTTTTCTGTTTTATAAATTAAACAAATGAGAGGGGAGTAGTATGGAACTGATTTACCCAAAAGAATTTAAAGCAAAGTGTGGAAGATTGTGTCACTGATGTCAGAAATGCCATTTTCTTTCCCAGCACCTGCAAAAAGTAAAATATTTTCATTAATTTTATTTGCCTTGGGTCCTTGATATTCAAGTGGAAGAAATGACACCTTGTCACTTGGCCTTTCTTCTCTCCCCCCTCCCCCCCCCCCCTTATTTCTTTTATTCTTTTTTTGCTATGTGAGACGCTATTGAATGTATATAAGTACTGTAGTAAGCTTGGATACTGACCCTCAAGTTAAAATAGAGCTGCAACATCAATAAAAATGATTTGTTTGTTTATTTTACAGTGGAAGGTTCGGCGGACACTAGCATTTTCTATACATGAACTTGCAGTCATCCTTGGAGACCAGCTTACAGCTGGAGATCTAGTTCCTGTCTTCAATGGCTTTTTAAAAGATCTGGATGAAGTGAGGATA
The DNA here is from genome assembly GCA_039877255.1 of Loriculus beryllinus. Taxonomy (NCBI): domain Eukaryota; kingdom Metazoa; phylum Chordata; class Aves; order Psittaciformes; family Psittacidae; genus Loriculus; species Loriculus beryllinus. The sequence goes on from JBCJKH010039247.1 coordinate 31,978, forward strand.
GGTGTGCTTAAACACCTGCATGACTTCCTCAAGGTATGTCTGCATTCAACTCCAGTCAAGTGCAGTTATGTGTTTTGCTTCATTTCTTCTATGTACTTGTTTTTTAACATAGCACTGGGTTAACTCTTTGAGAGAATCCATACAGATGTCTGTTGAATACTAGAGTATGTTTTGAAGTTTTGTGTTGCTGATAGGCTCTTTTCTCTGACAAGCCTTATTTGTGAATGTTTATTCAATAAGTAATGTGCCAGTGGCTGATACTAAGTTTTTTGGTGGTCTAATCTGTCTATGCAGCTTACTTCTCAGATTTCTTTAGGAGTTTCTCTGTAACTGCTTCTTTTTTTGAGCTGAAGCTCACAAAACCTTTAAAAGCAACACTTTTCTGCTTATCCCTCATTTCCTAGAGTAAAAGAAGAGAGTAGATCAGATTTTGTTTTTAGTTTGCCCCATGTAATTTTATAGACTTAAGCATGATAGGATTTCGCCTACTAAAGATTTTTTTTCCTCAATCAAAGCAAGTGTTTTGTTAATTGTATTTTAAAACTCTTAGTATATCTGCTGCTTGTAGCTTACATTTTTTTAGGTAAGTTTATATTTACTGTTACAGCTTCTTCATCTTGACAAAAGACGAGAATATCTTTATCAGCTGCAGGAATTCTTAGTGACTGATAACAGCAGGAACTGGCGTTTCCGTGCTGAGCTGGCTGAGTACGTAGTTTTCTGGATGCTTATTTTTATTCTTACAGATATTTAAAAATGTTAAAATCACAGAATAGGTGTTTCACAGTGACATTCTTTATTTCACTTTTAATTAGTGGATAGTCCTTATCCTCCTCTATGTGTCTCCCTTCCTTAAAAATTCACCATAGTTATGTATCACAGTAGTTGGAACCTGAATGTCTCTTTCCATCACTGTATGTTGAGAATATTACCCTTCTGTAAAAGAGAAGTTGCCAAAAGAGAAGACAACATCTGGTTGCTTTTGAAGTCAGTAGAAGTGTTCTAGTAGGTAGACTTCAAGTTGCTGTATTTGAGGAGTAGTCTGAATTCATGATCATGAGATACAGGAGGTGTAGATCTTGAGGGGGGGAGTAAGGAAAGTGAGTAGCACTTTGGCTTTTTCATGGGACTGGTAGGTGGGCTCCTATGGGAGGCAGCTCTTAAGGGTCAAGTTGCTCAAGGAAGTTAGCAGAGGAAGTGGCCTATGAAATTTAGCAAGGGACAGATGCCAAGTCCTGCATGTAGGAAAAAAGAGCCTCTGACAGTGAGACAGACTGAGGACTAGCTGCCCTGGGAGCAGCTCTGGTGAACCAAACATGAGCCAGCAGTGTGTCATGGCAGCACAGTCTTGGGCTCTATCAACAGGAGCACAATCAGCATACTGAGGGAACAGATTAGCCCCTTCTAGTCAGCACTTGTGGAGTAATGCATCTATACCAATACAGGAAAGTGCTGATACAATCGAACAAACTCAGCAGATGCCCACCAAGATGATCAAAGCTGCAGCACTTAACCTGTGAGGAGATGCTATGTGACAGAGGCTTCTCTAAGCAGGAGTGCTGAAATAAGCATATAGTAGTGACTAATTACAGTGCATCTTTTGAGATTAATTTTGAGTTACCCCAAAACTGATCTTGATATCATGATGGTTTTGCTGCATTTAAGTGTTAGTTTCGATTTAGTAAGTACAGGTCACTTAGCTGTTACTGCTGATACAGAAACCTTTGTTTGGCTGCTTGTAACATGTCATGCCGCTTCTTTTGACATACTTTCTGCTGTTCATGACATACTAATTTCTGCAACCTGCTGAAATCTTAACTCATTATACATTGAAGACTGATAATTTCTCTAGTTCTCCAGTATACTCTGAAGTAGAGGAATTTTATTGATTTGATAAATCAGTGTACTTAAGTGGCCAGGTTCCCTTGCCTCTCCCTGTTTTTCATTCTTTGAGCTCATGTAGCATTTTGCCATTATTGTGAATAAGTGGTAATCTAAAATTTGCAAGTGACCCATAGTCAAACTGCTGGCATTGAAAAATGAAAGATTTTACTTTTTAGTAACTTTGTTATGGCCACATTGCATTATTTGGCAAGTGTCATCATATAAATGATCAAAAGTAATAGTTAAAGCTACTTTTCTTCTTATAACATACTCTGGTTCTTCTTTCATCTTGTAGGCAACTGATCTTGCTTCTAGATCTGTACAGTGCCAGAGACATTTATGACTACTTGCGACCTATCGCTTTCAGCCTCTGTGCAGACAAAGTGTCTTCTGTCCGTTGGATTTCTTACAAGCTGGTAAAGCAATCTAAGTAAATTCAGGATTTCATACTTCTTCTGAGGGTTGGTCAGAAGTAATTTTTGTATTTTTTTTCTTATTCTTCCTTCAAGGTTAGTGAAATGGTAAAAAAGCTGTACATGGCCTCAACGCCAACCTTCGTGGTAGACCTCATGAATGAACTTGTTGAAAAGTTCTGCAGATGCCACAAATGGTCTGGTCGGCAAACTTTTGTCTTTATTTGCCAGGTGAAATGTTTGGTTTTGATCACCCTTTTTGGTTTTGGGGTGAGGGGATGTGGTGGTGATGGTAAGAATTAAAGGGGGAGAGCAGCTGGAACTCTTCAGCTGTCTGTTGGTGCTATTTTCTTTTCTTTGTTTCCAGGGGAATAGGTTTCATGGCTGCTTTCTTCAGTGTTGTTCCACAGATGCCCGGATGCATCTTTAGCTTAGCATATTAACATCAGGTTGTGAAATCTGAGTATTAAACAAAAGCATAGCAAAATAATCCCTGAGTTGGGAGGCTGTTTTGTTACTCAGCATGAAGTGAGATTTTCATAATACCATTTTTTTGGGTTACCCTTTAAAAATCAAGCACCAAGACTTGCCTGTAGCTCCGTAGCCAGCTACTGCAGCTTGGCCAATAGCAACATTTTCTCAGCAAAATAAGCAGGGAAGTTGATATTAGTTGGTGTCCCAAGGAAATGACCGAGAAATGGTCAAATTTGGAGGCTGTAGCAGAGGTGCAGACTGGGAGACAATATGACTGTTGCCCAAATGCAGCAGTTCTCATAAGTATTTGGAGGTATGTTAGCTTTGAGCTTAGAGAAATATGTTTTGTGCAGCAGACAGTTATTAAGATGGACCATTCTTATCTTGATATAGTACCTAGTTAGATCAAAGACTAAATCAATCTTGAAAAGTGTTGGGAAGGTTTTTTACTTCCTTGTTTTCAAATGATAAAGTGACTGAAAAAAACAGTAGAAATAAAGGAGTTCCCAGGCTTCATACAAAATAAAATGAGCTTCTAACTGAGCCTGAATTTCTTCAACCCTGACTTGCTTTATTTTGTATGACTTTGTGCTAGAAAGTATTGTACCATATTTTACAACTTTGTGGATACTACCTCCTGTATTTGTGCTATGAAGGTAATGTTAGCCCTGTTTATGTGTTTGGATTTTATGTGCTGAAATCTAAGGAAATTGCTTCTGTCTTCTTGCCAGACTATCAGTGAAGATGATTGCCTGCCCATGGACCAGTTTGCTGTGCATCTGTTGCCACACTTACTACACTTGGCATCTGACAGGGTTCCAAATGTTCGAGTCCTGCTTGCAAAAACGCTAAAGCAAACCCTTTTAGAGAAAGGTTAGTGGCTGAAAGAGTTGTCGTGGGCTGACAGGGTATCTTTTTGTCTCTCCTATTTTCTATAGTCAGCAGGGAAAGGAGAATCAACATCATATGTGGGTCACTTCTTGCTTTTACAGTCTTCTTGGTGTGGGATATTAACTTGGCTGGGATAAAGCCATGAACCGTGTTACGGTATCAGAGCCACTCTTGTGTAATGCTGAGGAAATATGAGTTCTTGCTCATACACTGGCTGTTCTTCTGGTGCCGTTTTCCCTTAATTAGCTGGTTTGTAGAAATGTCATCAGGGCATAAAAAGCGCAAATGAACAACTGGGAATTGTGAAGTTGTTGAGCAGTGCCTTTTATTTGGTTAATAAAATATTCTGTTGATGTTCTGTGTTACAAGAATAGGAAAGAAAAACTCCTGTACAAATTCACCATGTGTTTTCTCACTGGGGGAGAAGAGATGGCTGCTGTTTGCTTTCAGATTTTATGGTAGCAGTGGGAAGAAAGTTCCTCTGGAGTTTTTTCAAGGAAATTAGACATGCAACTTTCAAATTGCAGACTTTGCTTAGGAAAGCATTCCCAGTGCATAGTAGATGCCAGAAGTCCAACACACTGTTAGGGAAAATAACATTAAAAATACTACTCTATTTTGCAAACTGGCAGAGTATCCACACTTGGAATACTTCATCCACTTCTGGTCACTTTCTTAAAACCGTGCAGCAACCTGAAGACTGTTGTTCTAGTGTAGGAAGTGTGAAGAAAAATGCCAACAGAGTGAGAACTATTGCTAACTGCCTTGCGCATGCTGGAGACTCTGAATAAGCGTATGTAGACAGTTAAGATGAATTAGCTGATGTGCAGTAATTTATTCTCTGTTAACTGTGCCAAGGCTGTCGCTGCTCTTCCTGTTATCATGTAGTATTAATATTTTTGTTGTTGTCCTTGTTACTGATGTGTTCCCCCACCTCCATTCTGCATTGCCACTCTGTAAGCTTATAATACACGTAGTCCCGGCCTCATAGAGGTGATGTGCGTATGAGTAGGAGTGGTGGATAGATTAGGAAATGCAGATTTAAAACTGCATTAAAAAAAAAGTCTAGAAGTTTTTAAACCTCCAGATCTAAACTGCTGCTCCTGTGAGCTGTTTGTGGTTACGCTGCTTTTATGCAACTTGTGTAGTTCATGAAAACTGTCAGGTGCTGGAACTTCTTCCACTCTTGTTTCATGTTATCTTAATTTTATTGTTTGATAATAATTTAGCAAGTCTGCCAGTGAAATAGC
>JBCJKH010039253.1:0-18593 GCA_039877255.1 Loriculus beryllinus
GACACACATACACACACCCCGATTTGAAAATCCTGGTACTGCTGCATTCTGTAAATCTAGTTATGAAACAGACATTACTGTTACTTAGTAAGCTAAGCAACAGGCAAACCATTTGCTATTTACTCAACTGCACAGTAATTATTTATCAATTCATATTCCCACTGGCTATGAGGACTGAGTGGCTCTTGTGTCCAGTTTTCAAAAGTTTGGCAAAGAATTACACATTCTTGTTTTCAGCTGGACCAAAAAACCCTCCAATGTAAGAAGCAACAAAGGAGCCAAGGGCAGCTTCAAGTAGCTGAAAGGAACTGTGCACAATGCTACGTATTCTGGACTTCTGTCCTTGCTTTTATTCTGGTTTTCTTTTTGGGCTTACTCCCAGAAGTGCTTCCATTTGTGCTGCTGTGTTTATCTATCCTCAGCAATTCCCACAGTAACAAAGAATTAAAAACTCTTACAGGCTGTTAAAGCTACTGAACAAACAGAAGCAAGGCTCAAGAAACATACACAAGATGGACTACAACATAGAAGAACAGCCCAAAACCACAAGTAAACAAAGTAAAACCCTGACAAAAGAGCCTGACAATCCTTTTGATTTTCTTTAGTCATTCATCTCCATTAAGGCTTCAGTATATCAATTAGTCAGACAGCTATTAACTGTAGCACACATACTCTGTGCCATGCACACCTCTGAAAGACAAGCCTTGCTTCCTTCAAAGCTCAGAATCAAACAAACTGTGGTAGGTGGCTAGAAGTCAAAGAGGGATAGAATAAAGAGAAAGTGACCTTTTAAGAGTTTATTAATGAACATGTGATCCAGCCCTCTCATAGTAAACTTTACCCCTTAAAGGAATGTCATTTACTGCCTCTGCTGAGGAATACTGACTCTTAGAACAGCTTTACATCTGATTTGTATCCTCTAAACATTTTGGTGGGCTCCTCATTAAAGCCAAGAAGCTTTTCACTCACTTCCCCCATGCCCTCCACAGTTTTTTCCCAAAGAAAATGATTTACCTTTATCTTTTTAACAATCTTATTTTCTTCTTCATCATCCGTTTCGGGGAATTCATATATTTTAATTTTGTGTTCTTGGATTTCTTTCATTATCTAAAACCAAAAATGTTATTTGAGAAATTCATACTTTGTAATAACTTCATTTCTTGATGCAGTCAGATTCTCCCTCCTTTTGCTTGATATGTAAAATTTTAAGTAAGATATGTAGCACCATTAGCAGACCCCAAAGGATTCATAGTATGACCATCTCTCCTTAGGCAGAAGGCAGGATCAGAGCCAGAGCCTCAGAGCTAACAGAATACCATCCATAATAGAAGGCAGCAAAAATGAATGTCAGTTTCCTACAGCAGCAAAAATTCTCATTATTGAGAATTCAACCCACCCACGCAAAAACTAATCCCATACAGCCTAAATCCTCAGACTAGTCTGGCAATGGAGTCCCTCAAAACCCCCCAATTTGAATACATAACTGCAGGAATACTTCAGCCCCCTTAGTTCCCACATTAGTGACTGCTCTCACTCCTATTCTGTTCTGTTTCCAGCTCACCTGCGCATCAGTTGCTCGAAGCAGGATTTCCTGCCTATTGTAATAGAGCTTGTGACTGATGGGCTGACTTGACCAGTTAGCTGTGTTGAAAAACATTTGCAAGCACCCATAAGAATGTAAGAATAACTGACAGCATCCTCAAGAATGAGACCGTAATGATTTGGGGCTCCATTTGTCTGAGAGGTTTTTTCAAAGCCAAGCTGATGAGCTCTCCAGTTTGAGAACAGAAAATAATCAGACCATTTTGCTGAGAACTGCACTGCAGAGCCCCGGGGAGTATTTCTGCTTCATGAGTTTGCAATCTTACAAAAGTATAAGCTTCCAGTTCATGCAAGGGGCTTGTTTTCAAAGTTCAATTTGGGAAAGTCTTCCCTGTTTAACATCTACTCATTGATAAAGCTGCTTATAAATTCAGAGATATTCCGTATTCTACTATTTTCCCCCCCTTTACATCAAAAAACCCCATGAAATGCAACCAAGCCAGACTTCATTCCTTATGTTCCTCTCAAGACTATAAGATTTGAATCAAGACTGTAATATTGGACTGAGCCTTTAGGCTTAAATCAAGACTATAAACACTGCCTGAATGTTCTACTCTGATCATGCAGTTGCAATAAAACATAAACCACTTCGAGACATTAACACCAAATTTATTCTACAAAGACATATGTCAGTTTTATCAAAGTTGGAATATCTCACCATCTTTAAAATGCATTACCACTGCCAGAGACTCAACAACAGATATATTGAGCCTTGTCTAATCACCTGAAGCTTTAATAAATACAGCACATCAACACAAAAGTGAATACCAGAACACAATCAGTAGCACCATGATACTGCTAAAACCACCCGTTTTTTTTCTTCCTTTAACACACAACTCTGTTAGGCACCTAAATCTTGACAGCTCCCTTCCTCCCTTCCTGATTTTTATCTCAACAGTGAATTATTACACTTGCCAAGAATCATACTACACTTCAAACCTCTTCCCCTGAGGACAGAAACAAGATTATTTTACCAAGAAATACAATTAAATCTAGAGATATAAATTACTTTGCTTTGCTGTCTCAAGTCATTGCTGCAGGGTTTAAACTTTGCATGTAAGAAGTTAAATCTCACCATTTCCACAGGGATCAACTTGCTAAATTATCCTATGTTGTAAATATCAATCTTTCAACTCACCTGTTTTTTAAACTGTTGGCATTCCTCGGGTGTAAGTGTGTCTGCTTTGGCAATAAGTGGAATGATATTCACTTTTTCATGCAGGCGCTTCATAAACTCTATATCCAACGGTTTAAGTCTGAAAGACAGCATTAGAACTTTGCAATTTATGTTCACGAAACAAGAATGTACAAATGAGATTTGTCCTGACAGCTACTCTTAAGACATTGATTTATGAATGATAGATTCTTCAATGAAATTCAAAAGGCTACCTACAACTGCTATAGAAAATCCCCTAGCATTGTATAATCCCAGAGGAATACATTATTAGTATTAATAATAGTCACAAGACCTCTGCTAGCTGAAACTACACTCATTTAAGCAAGTGATAAGAACTTCCTGCAAATGTAGTAAAGCCCATGTCATTAGGTGGAAGACAGTCCCATTTGAAGCCTGGCTGGTAAGAGTTTACAGGTGTGCATCATGCTCTGCTCACAAACACTGTTTCGGTTTCTGAAAGTCATGTTTCCTTGTATGCTTCTTCCTGAAAGTGGGCTCAGATTTTTATACATTAGGTTGCAGAAGACAGCAAACTGGCCTGTGTACAAATGACGTAGAAATATCTCATCCCTAAATCACACCACAGAACAAAAAGACTGTTGTTAAAGTGGATGACAACTAAAACACCCACCCTATGGGGATATAAAACCATCAATGTACATCAAAGTGGTCAGTACATCCTGGCTGCTAAAGCAAAGCCATGGAGGTTTTGATGCATTAATGCTTCAGAATTATAGTAAGTTTAGTCAGGCTTAAAGGATTCATTTAAAGGATTTAACAGGATTAATTCTCATATAAAAGAAATTAGGATTAGGAACATTAAACCCAGATTCATTTGGTACTCAAATTTAGCTTCTCCTCCAAATTGCATATAAAATAAAAACAACCTAAAGAACACATACTTCACTTCAACATTTCCTACCAGCCATCCAGTTTCTCAGCATGTTTCCATTAAATAACAAACATCAATGCACATCTAGATTAAGAGCACTGGTTTGGCTATCCATTCACCTTCATGTGCTCTCTCTCTGACTTTCACAAATGCATTAAAGTCATAGAACAAACAGAAAGTAAGTTTCCTTACAAATGTTTTAATTCACACTTGACAGCTCCCATGTGCTACTGTCTGCACAGGAAACATGACCAAAGACTGCACCACCACAAAAACCAGGCAGGAAGTTAGCAATGTCCTTTCAGATACTCATATCTCAAAGATGAGAGGAATGCTAACAGCAGCATCAATTTTCTCCGTGCTCCATTCATTTCTTGAAATAGATGACCAACTCCAAGCATTTATTCTGGTAATTGAGAAACACTAAGAAAACCTAGCTCACCTTTACACGCCTCCTCTGCCCCAAAGTAACACTGAATTAGCTGTACAAGGAACATACTTTTCCAGCTTTTAACCTTACAAATCTAGTGACCAAAATGTATATAAAGCATTGCCTTCATTGTTCCCTAAAACCAATTTGTACTTCCCACTGGTTTACAAGCTGTTAACAGAGAAAGGAGGAGGGTGTGTGGGGTGAAGACAAATGTTATTTTGAAGAATCTCAAAGCTACCTCAAAAAGAGATTGACTAAAACAAGCAATGAATCATCTTTCCTTCACTTAAATAGTGTTTTGATTTTGCACACTCATAGAACAGCATATGCAAAGGATTCAAGTGTTTGAATTTAAAACTGAAAAGCATTTTGACCACAAAAAACAGTATAAACATGCATGCTAAACTACAACAACAGAAACTGTTTCATTAAGCAAGGCTACATAAGAAAAGCTCTTCCCCACTCCCCAAGGTTTCTTTCCAAAGCTGAAGATGTAACTTATGAGTATCTGACAAATTTAATCAGTTGCAACACAGTGATAAAATGCTAACCAACCAATTTCAGATCTAGTCAGTCTTAGTTTAATACAGCCTGGAAGTGCAGTTCTCTCTCTCTGCCACTAGATAGAAGTCTGATCAAGTTAAAAGCTAAGCAGGAGTGGAAGACTGCACAATAACTGAACAAACATCCAGAATGCCTACATTGGAATTGTCACTTACAAACCATTACACCCCAGGTGAATTAAAGCATGCTTATAAAGATACACAAAACTTCAATTTATCATTAGTCAAAGGGAGGGATCAAGAATGGAAAGGAAAAATCCTGCTGGCTCTAAGTGCAAACCAGTTTCTCCTTCTAATAGGAACAAAACTAGACATAGGCTACAAACAGGCAGAGCACTTGTGAACACCTGGATGGTTTTAATTGTTCTAATACTATTTTTCATGTTAAGTAATTAATGTGCAATCCTGTTTCCTGGTGTTCCAACTTATTGCTTGTCTAGCTTGCTGATGTTTGACTAGCCAAAGTAAGCTCATCTTTGAAATTAAGCATGCTCTGCAGGCCATCATGAAAATCTGGAACTCTCCATAATTAAGAATGCCAAATCTGGATGATTAGCTGAGATAAAAGACAGAGAAAAGACAAAATACAGTAATACAAACCCATGTCCTGAAGGAGCAATGAAGTATAAACAACACTGCACTCTATTATCTGGCATCTGACGTCTGTTCACTCGAGATTCTGCATTCAGGTAGTCCTCAAATTTACTGTCAATGTAGTCGATAACTGGCTGCCAACTGCAGAGGTTACATGAATAAAAACCTGTAAGTTATATCATTTATGTAAAAAAAGTCTGTCTTTGGTAAGAAAGAGATGTACACTACTTCCCCACGGCTTGTGTGCATTTGGGGGGGATTTGGGTTGGGTTTTTTTTAATTCAAGTCTTCAACACAGCCTATTTTAAGTGACCAGCTCCTCTACACACACCCAAGTTACATAGCCCTGAAGATACAATCCTTTGAGTTCACTGAAAAACCCTCTCAAACACAATTACCTTCACTGTAATAGCATTAAACAGAACACTTAAGAACAGTAGCCAAAGGAACACGCTTTACTGGTCACATCTTGTGAAAGCACAGAACTCTGCTGTGCACACTGAATGTGTGGATAGAGAGCCAAGCGCTCCATTGACTTCAATGGGACAAGCTGACAGCATTTCAACCAAGTCCTAGAGGTGCTTGGAACTACAGTTGTTAAAAGTTTTTAGCTAACAGAAAAGTTTAAAAGCATTAATATTCTAACTGAAGATCAAAGCCGCATTTAAGAACACATCAGAAGGCGTATCTCACACACACAAAACAAAACTCAATTACTGTGGGAGAACAGACAAAGAACTTCTTACCAATTACTATTATCCACAGCATCTCCAAATCCTGGTGTGTCAACTATTGTAAGTAGTAACTGAACACCACCCTCTTTGATTAAAACTTTTGACTGCTCAACCTGTAAAATTAATAAGGAAAGATCAAACTTTGATCACCCACATCATAAACACTGAAAAGTATTCAAGGAGTAAGAAGTCTGACATTGAATTGCTAACTTTTCTGCTTCATGTTTGGCTTATAAAATCCCAGTAATTTGATAATAATTACTTTTTTAAAGAACAAATGGGTAATCATTTATATAGTCAGTGATAAAAGAACCCAGGTAGGCACATAGGATAGCTTTATATTTTAACTCCTGTCAAAGCAGGAACAGCCCTAACCAAGCATTATCTTTGATGAAATTGTTATCAACGTTGGTCACCTCAAAGAAAATGACACCTTTCAAAACTAATCCTTCTCCCAAGCATCTTAGACACTACATTTGTAGCCCCTGACAGTGCTTTTTTAAGAATACATTTATTCTTCAGCTAGTATAATGCTTGAGAAAAGAATCACAGAAAGCAATGGCTTCCTGTTACAAACAGATTGATATTGGAAAGTAACACAATCTAGCTGCAATCTGCTGAGCTAGACCTCATGTGATCTATGATGGATCGGTGCCTGTTAGCTCAGATCACCGATGGAAACCTAGCTCAGAAAAAGCATGATGCTCAGCACAAAGCATGATGCAAGATCTGGGTGTGGGAACGCGCGTCTCACGCTGTGACCACCCATGTGCAGCATGGCTCAGTCAGCTGGCAGCAAGCACATCAAACGGATGAAGCATGTCACGACACAGAGAACAGAGGCTAAACAGCAAATGGACTGCTACCCACGTCTTCCTTCTAACATCTCAGTAACTGACAATGCCAATGTCAGGTGTATCTGCATGCAAAAGCACTGTACACCACTGTCATTGAGTCAGTCTGCTCCACAGCAGTAAGAAAGGACAAACTCAAATTAGTGTGCTGGCTCTTGCCAACTGCTCACATAGTTAATCATAGCTTTTCCCCCGATATTAAGACAATTCTTCTTCAGTCACTACTGATGCAGTGTTCTGAATACTGATTTAAGAAATCAACCACACAAGCCATTTATTTAGAGCCACACAGGAGTTGGCAGACACTGATACCACCTTGTTGCTCATTGCTTAACATTTGTTAACCCTCCTGAACCCTAACTGGGGAGAGAAAAGAAAGTTAAATACAACCAAGTGAACATCTGCAAGAATATTCAGTAATGAACTTTCAGAGAGAGGAGAAACTTGGATAATATATCCTACCTGGATGGTCTCTTGATCAGCTCAAGATTTGAGAGATCATATCACTGCTGCTTAAGCACTTGCACATCCCTAATTCTATAGATGAAACACTCTCTCACAGCCACACCTGAACACAGCTGTAACCACTTTGCAACCACTGGTGTGTGAGTGATGCAATGTAGATCTACAAGATAAATTAATACTCCGCCAGAAAGACCAAATAAATACCTCTTGCATAAGCAGAACACTGTTTCTAATTCAGAAAAGAATACACAAAACCAAAGAAAACAGGAACTTGACTGCACAGAAAGCTCTGTATGCAACCTCCAAGTATGCTGGATGCTAATTTTATCTATTCATCAGTAGGGATCTCATCTGAGCCAAATCAATCCCTTTCACTGCTGGGTCTCAAAAAATAATTCAACTGCACTATGGCTGTTCACAGTATGCAGTGTCCTGACCTGCATCCTCACCTAACAAAAAGACAAAAAAGAATCACAGAATCCCAGACTGGCTTGGGTTGGAAGGGACCTTAAAGCTCCTCCAGCTCCAACCCCTGCCACGGGCAGGGACCCCTTCCACTAACGCAGCTTGCTCCAAGCCCCTGTATCCAACCTGGCCTTGAACACTGCCACGGATGGGGCAGCCACAGCTTCTCGGGGCAGCCACAGCTTCTCTGGGCACCCTGTGCCAGCGCCTCAGCACCCTCACAGGGAAGAGCTTCTGCCTAACAGCTCAGCTCAGTCTCCCCTCGGGCAGGTTAAAGCCATTCCCCTTTGACCTCTCCTCCCTGGGCTCAAATGTCCAATCTCTCCAGTAGGCGCTCAGTGGCTGTGGGATCAAAGGAGGATGAAGGCTCTGAGGGTCTGCTCTGCTGCTGCATGAGCTGTACCCTCAAGGAAACCAACCAGAAGGGGAAACATGATTTCTAGACAGATTTCTGCAACAAGTGGCATAAAGGCAGTGGACAGTGAGCATACTGATTCAGAAACAATATGCTTATGCACCTGGCAGGGGCCATCATTCAAGCCCTTTAAGAGGTTACTGTGTTCAAGCCAGGCACTACTGAGTGGATGAAACATACCCAAAGTGAAGAAAGTGAAAAATGAAGCTGGAAGCATCTGGATGTTACCGCCTCATTTCTAAGTTGGCAGATGCTGTAAGCCACAGGTTAGTGTTCAGTCCCTGACAAATTGCCCAGTCTGAGCTATCTGAAAGCTTAGATTAACTGTATGTTCAAACGATCTTTGATAAATGGCACATCTTCCTTATAAATCCTTTCATGCTTTAAATGGTAGTAAAGAAATACAGAGATATCTGTATTCATGTAAATTATTACCAGTGCTTCCCACTTGCCTGCAGCAGTAACTCAACCTCCCAGTAAAACCAAGAATCTGGTTTTGTCATCTGCCTCAAGGAGATGGCTGCAGGGATAAGAAAGTTGGAAGCCTCCATGATGCTGTGAGCCGACGGTGTGGCTCATGGTACAAAACCTGCTCCAAAACTACACACACACAGATCTGTTCTACAGCCATTGCTGCTGGTTGTAAACAGTGATTACAACCTCAGCCCAAACTTCCCACTCAGGTGTCACGGTTAGTACTGATGGATCCCGAGTCTCTGATGATGTGACACTTCCAGATCCATGTAACCCTTGTGCCTTTCACAGCCATGTGTGCTTGCCCAGCCTGGCATCCTGAAGGACCACCACGCAGCCACGTGCTGTCACCCCACACTGCATCACTGCTACAAAAGGGGACATACTTGTGTAAGGTCAACAACTGGTCACCCACACAAAGGTCAGGTTGGTCACAGCAATTTGTTCAGACACTTCTGGAAAGCTGAAGTCTGATTCCCATTTACTTTACAGACCTTTCCTTGGTGTAAAGATAGGCTTCAAATAAACTCTTTAACACTGATGAAGGATCGTCTGCTCAAAACTCTTACGTTAGAAGCTGGAAAAACTATAGTTTTCTGCAAAGGTTTTTGGTTTCAAGAGACTGACATCAACAGAGCTATGCCTCTCAAGAGCAGAGAAGATTGCTCAGCGCTGATATACTTGGCTATTGGTGATCCACAGGTCAAATAACTGACTCTAAATCACTGTAGAGACTAAAATCCTCAACAGAATGCGGAAAGAGTCTCCTTTACCCCTTCTGGTACCTTCAGCAAGTTACCTGCATCTTTGAATTTTCCCATCGATCAGACAATGCTGGCTTACATTAAGTAGTAATTTACTTTCTTTGCAATCTCATTTATGTTTTTCCTCTACTTTCAATCCCATTCAGAATGGCTTCCAGCCCCTGTAACAGCCTGAAAACCCCTTGGCTACCCTAGAGCCACCTTTGAGACAACAAGAACTTCCCAGCAGCACACAGGGGAGTCCCAGCTATGTCCTGCTGCATTGTCAGCAATCAGAGGCTGTCTCATCACCCACTGCCTGTTTTCCAAGTCAACAAATCACTGTCCTAAGCTCACCCCATCCTTTTACACAGCTACACTGCTGAACTGCCTAGCCCACACTTTAAACTGGGCACATTCATCAGAAATACTGCAATAAAAATACTGATGAAATATTTCTGAAGGTTAAATGACAACTTGGAAATCATTTTTTGGTAAATATTGGTAATAAATATTCTTTTTTGTTTTACGATTCTTGCCTTAAGAAGATAGATACTCTTTATCTTCTCATTACATGTTCCAAGTCTCTTATTGATAGTTCATTATTAATGGGGGCGTCATAAGCAGCAGTAACCTCAATGCACAGGTAGGAAAAGTCAAGCAGAGGCACTGTGAATAACTCTTCCTGTGTCACAGCAGCATTCAAAGAGACTTAAGAGTCAGCTCCATGAGTCCCTAGCACAAAGTTCAGGATGCCTAAATCAGGCATCCTCTATATAATGAATATATATATATATATATATTAAAAAATACATATAACAAAGTTGGATCTTTAATTAAAACACTGGGTCCACTTCAGCCAATACTGGTTTCCACTGCTCATCCAGATAGAGGGTATTGAGAGTTCCTACCTCCTGACAAGGATAAACCCAACATCCAGGACTTGCCATCTTGTCTTTGCTACAGCAGTCAGAACACTACTGTAATAAACACCAAGAAGAACACAGACATTTATAAGCAAACATGACCTCGATGTTCTTCCAGCTATGCTACTGACCCTGCAAACACCCTGGACATTTTGCCTCATCTCTGTCTAATATGGGAAGGAGTTAAGAGAACAACAAGAAGGGTGGGTGAATCTCAGGGCAAGAAACCAAGGAAATACAGACTGATGTCTGCCTGCATTTATTTTGCCACAGCACTGTCCTGCTAATAGCTGGATTTGATTTTTTCACCTCTTCAATTGCAGGTGGTGATGAGAATATACTCCAGAGAACTCAATGTCTGAACTTTGCTTAGACTAAGGCTGGAACAGAAATACACAGCTGGGTTTGTCCTTTAGGAGTTTTGAGCCTGTCCTGTATTACCATCTAACGGGACAAATACCTGATGCACAAAATGAAACCCAAATTAGTTCAAGGAATTTGATACTTTGGTATCCAGGACCCCATTGTGACTAGGTTGCTGCCAGCACTGAAGTAACACATCCTCATGATCAAAACACATCAGATGATCCAGGCAGAATCATAGAATAGTTTGGGCTGGAGGGGACCTTCAAAGGTCTCCATTGAGTACTATGCTCATGGAGAAATGGTCACTGCAATGGGACAAGCAACACACAGATTACGGGTGAAAAAGCAGAGGTTAGTTTCTACTGGCTTGAAGTTAGTGCTGGCTGATGGTTTCACTCAGGCTGTCAGGGGACTTCTGACACCTGGTTAATCTACTGGTTTCATTCTAAAACTAACCTCTCCCCTCAAGACTACTTAGAAATGCAGACTTGCTTCTCTAAAACCATGCAATGGGTCTGACACTGTTTTTCTGATGGCTGATGGTTTGTGACAGTCCACCACAAGCAAAAGCAGCAGCATGGGACTGACATTGTTCTGGCTATGTCTTGATTTTCTTCATGGTTTCAAGCCCATTAAATCCCCATAGCTTCTTTCAAAGAAGCAAGTTCTAGGCAGTGTCCTTCCATAAAGATTTTTCTTTCTTTGCAAAGTCAATGTTTCTTTCTCAGTTCAAGATTTTGTGACTTGTCTGTATCAGCCTTTCTCCTAAGCCAAAGCATTTTATCCCCCTAAGGTTATATCTGAATCCTCAAACAACACTACAAGCAATGACAGAAAGAAGGCAGGAACTGCAGAGTGCCTCTGTCATTACTAGTCTGGCACAGTGACACTCAAAGACCAATAACCAGCCCAGCCTTGTGCCTAGAAATCCAATCTAACCACCTGGAATAATTTGGCACCCTTGCCTACACTTTTCTGCCCTAAAACATTCAATGCAGTGTGGAACTCGTCCTTGTGAAAGGAATGTACCTGACAAGAGAGACACGCTCTCAGCTGCACAAGGGAAAGGACACGTTATAGCAAGATAATCCAAACACCACTGAAATATTGCAGTCACAGAGCCTGGAATGATTCTCAGCTGTATTTTGGTGTACAAATGGAGTGTAAAAATGATGGTTTTATCTCTTGTACCCACTTAATCACGCAGACTTCTCTTGTTTTCAGAAGGGACCGCTTAAAGCCAACAGGGGACAGGGAAGAGACATGCTGCAATCATCAGATACAAGTGAGACATTTTAATTGCTATTGGCTTCTGATAGATCAGAGTTACTCATACATACACAGTTTATTTTCCTATGGCCCATACTTTTCTGGCACGCCAGCTGATGCCGAGGGTAAGCTGGGAGAGATGAGGCCAGGGATTCGTTGGCTTTAACGCACAAATGAAAGATGCTTTCAGTCAGCCACAGCCTGGGTGCCAGGTTTTGTTTTTGCAATGCTCTCACTTCGGGGTGGAGAGGCCTGGCCCTCTCCTTCCTCATGCTTCCTCTGCTCTCGCACAATCTTTGTGGAGCTGCAGAAAAGAATTTTCCCATAAATAAACAAAATATTGAGTTACACACCATGGAAGTGACGACAGAAGAGAGCCCCAAGTCATCTTCTTCATTTCTATGCGCAGCGCAGTGTGCCAACTCTCAGATAAAAGATCCATGAAAGAAAATGACATTGCTTCCAAGAGCACATAGTTTTGGACTAAAATCACCAAGCCATCATTCCGCACGTGCTCACGTGCGCGCTGGGGTGCAGGGTTCAGCCATCTGCCTGCCCAGCTCCCCCAGCACGCTCCTGCTGCCTTCCTGCTGCTCCCACCAGTGTGCTCACAAGATCCCTGCTTGTAACTCTCATGGCCTAGCAGGTGACTTACTGTTCTTAAGGCTCAGAAGGTAAAGTGCTAACTTGAGACCTGGTGCAGGCAACACCCCCATCCTGCTGAAATCACTGCTGCGGTTTTCCTGCCCTTTGCTGGACACCAGAACCTGGCTCTACAGTCTTTCATCGGGGATTCAGTGATGCAAAGGTCTTTGTAAAGCCCTTTTGCACAGCGGTGGTTTCATTGAATCGCAGCACCACAGGCTGGAAAGGACCTCAAGGATCATCTGGTCCAAACTTCCTAGGCAAAGCATGGCTTAGACTGGACACCCCAGCACTCAGACCAGCCCAAACCTGAAAGTGTCCTGTGCTGGGGAATCCACCGGTTCCCTGGGGAGATGATTCCAATGGCTGATTGCTCTCAGTGCGGACAATTTTCCTCTTGTGTCCAATGGGGGCACTCTGCAATTGGGCTACCTCTAATTTGACAACAGAATCACTTTACTGGTTAATTTTAAGGTTCACTACAGGTACTATTAATGGGAAAGTAATTCCAAGTACGCAAAACATGACCCTGGCAGATTCAGTGTTCTACACACTTTGCTGCTTTGCTTTCGGGCTCTGATGGGATGGGGAACTCACATACAATTCAGCTCTTCGTGGGCATCCTAAAGTCAACTTTTTTTGCAGTCAATATTGTTCTTCATAAACCTTTGTGGTGGGAGGGTGTGGGATAACACACACAGTAATGACTGAAAGCTGCATGGGTGCCTTGAGCCCCTAGCAGGCAATGGGCTGGGCCAACAGTGTACACAGGAATGATAGTCAACAGGTTCAGTATGAATCCAGGCTGAGGAGGAAAATGGACACCTTGGGACATTAAATCATTTTTCAGGTATTCCCAGAGAGCCTCTGGAAAGGCAAAGGACTGAAGCTCCGCAAACCTCAGGTCCAGTGCAGCATTTAAAACCTATGCCCTGCTTTCTGCCTAATTAAACCTCACTGTATTAGACCTAAAATCATAAATGGTACTGTAAAAACTTTATAAAAGCTGCCATTAAGAAACTCTCACATTCACAGGGAGAATGTGAAGGGGCCTTAAAGCTCATCCAGTTCCAACCCGATGGATTGGATTCACACTCTTCTCAAGGTCCTACATAGAAATGAAGATGAACCATTGACCAATGAGAGACAAATACATGTGGTTTGTTATCCTCCCTGTCCACCAGTAAATTGCTCCTTTATTAATCTTCTGGGTTCCAACTTGAGTTCAGTAACATTTTACTCATGTTACCCACTACATATCACAAATGTATTGGCTGTGTCTCATCTCCCGATGACCACAGGAAGCCCCTGTGTGGCATCAGTGGGGAGGACAGAGCTTGGTGGCTGATGCCCCATCACGGCAAACCCCATTAACTGCTGCCAGCTTCAAGAGCTCAGTAGCCAGGCTGCAAAGGGTTTGGGACTGAAGAAATAGAAGAAAAAAGCGTTTTTGTCATGATTTGTGCTAATGGACTCTCGAGCTTTCAATACATCATCTTAGTTTTCCACCTTCTCTTTAAAACTTCCCTTTACTGCAGTGAAGAGCAGGACTATCATGTGTTGATAAACACGTGAATCCAGGAAGTGGGGATTTAAGCTGTAATTTTAATGCAATGGTGCTTACTGTACTGTGTGAAAATATTCCCTTTATAAGCTGATATTAGAGATACAACACAATAAAGTCATTTTTAAGGACCCTTTACACAGTGAAAAAGGGCTTAGTGTAAAGAAAGACCAGTTCCCTACTGTATTTTTTTGACTGATCTCTCCTGACAGCTATAGAGGGAATCTATGGGCCTAAGAGGACACATTCACAAGATTAAACAACAGAAGAGCTGGGCCAAAATGGGGACTAAAGAGCCTGGCTTAGCAAGGTCAAGTGGTTTCAGTCGCACAGCCACCAAAGAGAGATGTGGAACTATTTCAGGAGTTTCAAGGAATTATACATAGCAGTTACAGGACTCAACTGAGTCCAAGTTTCCTACCCAGGAGGTCTACTAGACACTGAAATGGTTTTTCTCATGTAAAAGGTAGTGAAGCACCAGGGTTTGAGTTACTCAAAACTCCACAGGATCAGGGCTCTAGTGTGAGCGTGGCATCACAAATAGTTCTGTCGAGAGCCAACAGAATGAATGACCTAGTTGGTCTCTTTTCCATTACCATGGCTTCTGCATCTCCCAGCAACATGAGCACGTGCTCCAAAACCCTGAAAACTGTGCTCCAACCAGGCCTCCTTCACTGCAGCAACACTACAGCCACCTGCAGCACTGTGGGGTATTCTTCCTCCTTTGTCTACATTGTTTAAAGGAGATCAAAGCCTATGACTGCATATTGAGATACTGCAGCCCCAGGCAAACCAGAGAGACAAAAGAAAAAGTGACTTTTCATGCAATGTATTAGCTGGGAAGCTTGAGAGAGAACCAAAGCCTCATGAGACCATGTAGAGCTCCTTAATCACCCAGTAAGTCACCTTCTTTGCACCAGCCATTAGCACTGGAAGAGCATCTGGGCCAGGCTCTACAGATGCCTAGCAAGGAGGCTGAATGCCACAAGCTTTAAGCAGTCACATCTACCCAGAGCTGCCAAGCACATTTACTGTAAATCATGGCCTTTTAGTAACAACACCTTTCCAGAAGTGGGATTTTTCCTTTGTGAACAACGGGCTTCAGGATATTTCTCAACAGCTTTTCAATGGTGCTTTCTTCCACAAATGTAAGTTATCGTAACTCAATACACCATGTGTGGTGGATGTTTCATAAGTAAATGGCCTGCATGGGATACATATAGTCCCAGAGGTTTCATGCTCTGACAACCCCTCATTTCAGTTTCCCAATGCCACAGGAGTCACCAACAGCCATGAATGTGGAGGGCACCCAACAGTGCCCACCACCCAACTGCTGTATTCACAAGATTAAACAGCAAAAGAGCAGTCCTACTGCCACAGGGATGCCCAACCAAACATGTGCAGCCAAATCATAGGATAGCAAGATGCTCGTAGCTCCAAACCAACACCAACTACCTTCCCACTGGGAGAGAGCTGAGAATAATTAAAATGAGCTTGTACTTAGTGTGTTCAGAGAGCATCATGGACATGACCCTTATCACTGTTGATAACAGCGGGATAGGTAACTGGGGTACTGCAGTCAAACCGACTTTGTTAAAGGCTTTGGAATGTTGAAGCCAACCTGTGGGGGTTTTAACACGGCGAAGTTCTAGAAGTTGTTCGGTCTTTCAGCAGAACACACATATTGCTGGACAAAAGATTATAGGCAAATTCTTACACTTAAAAGAAAGCTGAAACCAAGATTAAATACATAATATACATACAATGTTTTTCCACCCACTCTTGGATGAAAGCTTCAAACTTTCTGAGACTTTTTACCACACAGATACTCCATGTATCAACAAATAGGCTTGCTAACATCAAAGGGCTGTACAGATTTGAAACATCTCAGAACCCCTGGGTAATAATTACATACCAAAAGCATTCACCCACGTTTACAGATAGGAAAATTAAGATATATAGAGCCATACACTTCCTCATTTACTATATCAAATAGAATTACAGGAGCAATGAATCTGGCTCAGAGAAGTTCAAATGATTTGCTTAAGGTCACAGAAGAAAGTCAAGAATGGAGCCAGAAGGCGAACTCAGGAGTTTCCAGTCCTATTTGTAATGCACTTGATCACACTGACTTTGTCATTTGTCAGAGGGGTGAATGCTCAGTGCTTCTGTTACTACTCAGAAAAACCTCCTGACATCTATTTCCTTTGAAAGAGCCGATACCACCACAGACCACAAAACCAAGCTCAGGAGCTCCACAGCCCTGTCTGCTACAGTCCAGCTCATTCAGTGCTTGTGTTTAAATACAACTCCCTATTCTTTTAAAAACCAACAGGCTTTCTCAGCATATGCATCAAGTCTTAGCACCTTCTTATTCAGAAATACACCTTCACCAAAAACTACCTGCAATGGAAGGTTTTCAGTGCAAAATGGTTCATAGTTAATGGTGTGGTGAAGTGCCACTCAAAGAACATTAAGTACATCAGCCCCATGCCTAGAAAATGAAGGTACCAGCCTTCACAGCTGTATTCCGTGTCTAATGATGCCTTCATTACAAATGCTGAATAACCAACCGCTTTTTCCTGGCAATAAAACCTTGACACAAGCTTAGGAAATCTACTGTACTTGTGAGAAAAGTGAGGTAAGAATATGTTTCCATTTACTCTTTGAAAGAAAACAAAAACAAATGACCTGCTACTGAATGTCCTTTTTATTCAGGAAAATAAATCAGTGGCAGTCCTTCTAATTTATGTTTCTCTAACTTTTCCTTGAGATTATTTAGAAGAGAAAAAAAATGGCTGTTTCTATGGTTAGCTGGGAGAACATGAAGGATTTTCTGGGTCCTGTTTGTTCTTGTTAGGGGCCATAAACTTCTACTTCTTGCTGAGTTCCAGTCACTGCAAACCCTTCCAAATTTCAATGATATTTCATAAATTAAATTTAAAAAGATATAGCACGGCCTTAGTGACAACTTCACAGCAGAAAAGAAGTTTGCTTCATCTGGGCTTCTGACTCCTACTAAATCAATAGGCTGCAGCTTCCCTTTTCAATTAAGTCAATACCAGAATTATTTTCCTTCTAAGAGACAAAAAAATGAAAGGAGAGAGAGAAAACTGAGAGAATAAGAAACCTCCCCAAGCACACATCCATTCAGCTGCTGAGGCACTGTGAAGAAGAATCACAGACTGAGAGCACATTAGCAGGGTGTAAGTGCCCTTCCAGAGAAACTCTGGAGAGGGCAAGTCAGGGAGCAGTGATGCTCCCATAGGACACAGCATCACTCAAAAGAAGAGATCATGGTGGTCAAGATAAGGTTATTTTCCAAACAAATAATGTAAAAGCAGTACAGAAAATTAAGTAGCTTCAGCATTACAGTTCCAGCCGATGGAATGATGTGAACCCCTCACTCACAAGGATCCCCTCATACCAAGTACCAGCTCGATGGGCTGGAAGACAACCACATGTGCTGTGAAACGCAGAACAAGCGCCAGTCAAAGCGACAGAGGAAATCCCTGCTCACACAAGCACTCTGGAAAGCAGCTAACTCAAGAGAGCAGGCAGACAACAGCTCATCCCGCTTCACCAAAGGCATCTTCCTGCTGAGCCTGAAAAGGTGACCATGGCCATCAGCAGGCAGCTGGAGGTGTGTGCTGCCTACTACATTCAGAGGCATTCTGTAATGGATACTTGGTCCTAACACTGCTAACAGCAGTATCCTCATGGCTTCAGGGCTCAGGATCTGTGGTTTTTATCAAGCCCATGGGATGACCACTGCAGTGACCTGACAGAGCTTATCAGCAGCAGGGTGGCGGCAGCAGCCGGCAGTTGGGACCAACAAGGCTGAGACAGGACCAAAGCCTCCTTAGGACACTGGAGACTCACCAAGAGACTTCTCCCTTATTCCAGTGGAATGAGAGACAGAGCACAAGGCTTTACAGAGAAAAAAACACTATTACTGACTGAGAGAACTCATTTAAACACTCAGTGTTGCTGTAAAATTATTAGAAATGTGTAACTATTCCACCATGGATGTAACTGGATGCCTCGTGCCTGAGAGACTGAGCTCCAGCCCCCTGGTCTGCATTCTGTGCAAAAGCTTCCATCACCCCCACGCTGAACCCCTGCTTTTTCATATTCATATTTGCCCCTATACTATGGACATGACTAATAACGTCTGAAGTCAGGAGAAACTTCTGGGACTAGCTACAGCCACTTCTTTATGGCATTTTTCTACTGATAAAATATCAGATCATATGAATAACATATTTTATTTAAATACGTTTAGAATCAAGAATCCCAGCCTGGTTTGTGTTGGAAGGGACCTTAAAGCTCATCCAGTTCCAGCCCCTGCCACAGGCAGGGACCCCTTCCACTGGAGCAGCTTGCTCCAAGCCCCTGTGTCCAACCTGGCC